>WNWK01004519.1:0-42500 GCA_009830355.1 Cherax destructor | reverse complement strand
AAAGTCAATTTGCATCAGCAAAGTCTGCATCAACAAGTTTTACCTTGACCAGTATTGAAGATTGAACTAGGGATAGAAATCCAGATGCTTAATATGACAAAACACGTTTATATAATCCCGCACTGAAGTAAGACGTGTTCTCATCAGTACAATTGCTATACTCAACCTTCTGCATGTAACAGCGAGACCTCTTCCCACACAACATATTGAATTACAATTTGTATGTTGGTGACGTGACCTGCAGTTCCCTTCACTTCACTCCCTGTTTGATTTCTACCTCTCTGTCCTTTAAAGACTGCTACATTCTCTCCTTCATAACCAGTTCTCCCCCCCCTCTCTATGACCTCATTCTGTCTCTCTCCCTCGTTGACCTCTTCTCCTTCCTCTTTCCTCTCGCTCTACACTCTCCCTCCTTCCTCTTGACCTAACTCCTAGCTCTACTCCCCCCACCAGCCTCTCAATTATTCAGCTTTGAAATTCCCGTAGCTGATGAACCCTTGCTGGAATACGTGACGATATCCTTATTGCCCTCCTGGAGTCACCCAGATCGGGCTGACAGATTTCCAACTCCTTGTGTTAGCTCCATCGTACGTGGTGGAATACGACAGGGAAACACAGCTTTTGCCCCCACTGTGCAGCTATCATATAGAATAGGGATATCAGCACACTGCTGATACACCCAGTTTTGTTAAGAAGCTATTCAGTATTGCGAAGCATCTTAACCTGCCCTCCCTTCGTCTTCCACATCTCCGGCAATAGCTTGTTCCTTGGCAGGTACTTATTACCCGAGCATGCTGGTGCTTCCACCCTCAGGGGCGCCCACCATGCTTGTACCCAGCTGTCGTCCTTCAAGAGTTACTCCTTGAAAGTTCTCTTTCGCCAGTAGATTGATTATTGTATTGTTGCTCCCGAGTTCTTGCCAAGTTCATGAACAAATAAGGTAAACAATATAGAATGAATCTTTGCGAGTGATACAGTATTTGCGTCTGTGTGTGTGTTAGGAAAAGAGAGAGAGAGAGAGAGAGAGAGAGAGAGAGAGAGAGAGAGAGAGAGAATATATGCAATTCATAGCTAACACACGTACGTACTGTCCTCTCAACATTTGCCAACAGATATACCTGCCTTCCTCGCCAACCCAACATTAACTGGGTTTTTACCCCAGATAAGCTCAGGGTCTGGACAATAACTTTCGTCAGATCTTCAGAGAGAAAGTCGAAATTCTTCTTGCTTTAAAAATAAAAGTACTTTTGAAGGGGTCGACTCCTTTTCAGAACTCATGGGAACGAGCACCAATACTTTTTTCCCAAAGAAATTATACAAAACTATTAACTTTTTAATTAAAAAAAAACATAAGATAATCTGCATTTCGTGCTGTGTTGCAATTGTTAAAATTATTATAACTGCAACGCCTGACTAGGAAGAAAACAAAGCTAGAGTAGTGTGAAGTATCTGTCGCTTGACTATTATTATTATTATTATTTATGGGGAAGCTGTAAGCCAGTAAGGGGGTTCCACAGCTCCTGGGGAATGACAAGTAAACAGGAAAGTAGATCCAATTCCTTTCATAAAAGAGCATCAGTCTTTTAAAGGATCTGATACTTTAAAAAAATGTAATGGGTGAATGAAAAGTGTAAAAATTCTGTGGAAGAAGTAATGGGTGATTGAGAGTGATGGATGATTAGAAGTAATGGGTGATTGAAAGTAATGGGTGATTGAAAGTAATGGGTGATTGAAAGTAATGGGTGATTGAGAGTAATGGGTGATTGAAAGTAATGGGTGATTGAAAGTAATGGGTGATTGAAAGTAATGGGTGATTGAAAGCAATGGGTGAGTGTCTGTCAATTAGCAAGAACTCATTTAAAATTAAGTCCTCTCTAAAATTTTCTCTTATGCGTTTAAAGATATATATTTTTTCATTTATGTTAATGTAAAAATTAATAATTTTAAGCCAAAAGAACCTTAGAAAACTTACGTTATTATAACAAGTGCAATTTAATTTAGCCTAATCCAACTAAATAGATTTTAGATAAGTTTACAATGATTTAACAATAAACAAACACATTGAAATATATTTTTCCGTTAGGTTCAGAAAGATTTATGCGAAATTGTTGCATACACAAATTTACGCTTGCCTTATTCGGCAAGAAGAGCGTTGCCATTTCAGCCAAAATCGCGTTTTACTTATTCGGCACTATATATATATATATATATATATATATATATATATATATATATATATATATATATATATATATATATATATATATATATATGTTGTACCGATTAGGTAAAACTGGTTAATTAGCAAGAACTCATCTAAAATTAAGTCCTTTTCTAAAATTTTCTCTTATACGTTTAAAGATATATTTTTTTAATTTATGTTAATTTAAAAATTTATAATTTTGTACCAAGAGAAACTTTGAAAACCTACCTAACCTTATTACAACAAGCGAAATTTAATTTAGCCTAACCCAACTAAATATATTTTAGATACGTTAACAGTAATTTAATAATAAACAAACACAATGAAATATTATTTTTTCGTTATGTTCAGAATGATTTTGGCGAAATTATTGCATACACAAATTTTCGCTTGTCTTATATGGCAAGAAAAGCGTTGCTATTTAAGCCAAAATCGCAAGTTTTACCTAATCGGCACGACATATATATATATATATATATATATATATATATATATATATATATATATATATATATTATATATACACATATAATTCTCGCCTTTCCTCTCGATTTTCTGTTTATTCCGTTTTCTCTCTTGTTTCTGATTTTTCATTTTCTTTATTATTCCCATTTTAAGTTTTCATTTTTTTCCGGCGTGTTTAATTACTTTTCTTTGATTTATATTTTTATGTCTTCCTACCCGTTATTCTTTCAACTCGTTTCCCTACATCTTCTACTTTCCTATTTCTTTCTTATAACTCTTCCTTTTCTCTTTCCTCCCTAGTTCTTTACTTAATGCTCTCGTCCGCATCTTTCCCGTACCTACCCTTTTCTCACTCCCTATTTATATCATTACCTTCTATGGCACTTTGAACTGTGCCACAGCGTCAACTAGTGACCAGATCCATCAATGATGCAACGAAACCTTTGAAGCTTCCGTAGCTAATGAACCATTGCTGGAACACTTGACAGATTTCAACACTGTGTGAGAGCCCCATCTTACATGATGGAACATGATAGGGCAACACAGCTAGCAACATGCAGTAGGCCTGCATCTGTGATCCATGCAGTAAGCCTGCATCTGTGATCCATTCAGTAAGCCTGCATCTGTGATCCATGCAGTGGCCCTGCATCTGATCCATGCAGTGGCCCTGCATCTGTGATCCATGCAGTGGCCCTGCATCTGTGATCCATGCAGTGGCCCTGCATCTGTGATCCATGCAGTAGGTCCGCATTTGTGATCTAATGCTTAGTATCTCTTCCCTCAATCACTAACCCCACCACCATAACTACTACTACTACTACCACTCCATCAACACAAACACCCAATAACTATTATTACCACCAACCACCACTACTACTACTATTTATACTATACTACCACCTCCTCTCCATCAACACAACAACCCAATACCACCACCATTACCATCACGGCCCTCCCAAGGTACACATCCGTACGCATTACCTTGGTACTCTACATATGTAGACGCCTTTGTACTCACATCACGGCCATGACGCACATTACAGGCGTTGCAAGGGTCTTATTTTCACTTCGATGTTCTTTTGTCCGCTGCGGTGTTCTTTTGTCCATTCCGGTCTTTTGTTCATTGTTGTGTTCTTTTGTCCAGTGCGATGTTCTTTGATTACTGTGGTGGTTTGTCCAGTGCG
The DNA here is from genome assembly GCA_009830355.1 of Cherax destructor. Lineage (NCBI taxonomy): Eukaryota > Metazoa > Arthropoda > Malacostraca > Decapoda > Parastacidae > Cherax > Cherax destructor. Next base: position 38,648 of record WNWK01004519.1, on the reverse strand, counting down.
ATGGTTCAATCAAGTTTCCAGAGTGGTTCAATGCATTTTTCCAGAGTGGTTCAATGCATTTTTCCAGAGTGGTTCAATGCATTTTTCCAGAGTGGTTCAATGCATTTTTCCAGAGTGGTTCAATGCATTTTTCCAGAGTGGTTCAATGCATTTTTCCAGAGTGGTTCAATGCATTTTTCCAGAGTGGTTCAATGCAGTTTTCCAGAGTGGTTCAATGTAGTTTTCATACCCGAATGGGACAATCTAATTAAACAAAAATTCATCGGGCGATTTCCCTAAAATTCAATTCTTCTACGCGTTTGTCTTGAGTGTGGGGTGCTGGGTGTGGGGTGCTGGGTGTGGGGTGCTGGGTGTGGGGTGCTGGGTGTGGAGTGCTGGGTGTGGGGTGTGGGGTGCTGGGTGTGAGGTGTGGGGTGAATGTGATGTATGAGTGTGTGAAGTGTAGGAATCCACTTTACTTTCCCATACAGACTGGCAAAACAGAGGGAAAATGCATCATAATGTAATCCTTTATTGACGCTTCGCCCATGCGTTACATTGCACTTCTTTCTTTCCATCGTGTCGGGTTTTTCCAGTAAGCCAGCGGAAGGCTTCGGTCAGATCACCAAAAGTTCCAGTGGCCGGTAATCATATGACTAAGACCCGCGTCAGGAAACACTTGTACTGTTTCCTGACAAACCTTACCTAACCAGTCTCTCTCCTCTCTCTCTCTCTCTCTCTCTCTCTCTCTCTCTCTCTCTCTCTCTCTCTCTCTACTCTCGTAGACGTTACCGTCGAAATTATCTACGTCACAACGGTAATTACTGTTATCAGTAATTTTACCCAACTTAATCCCCTTTGTACTCTGGTTTAATTTTAGTTACTTATTACGTGGTGGGGAAATTTGGGGACGAAGTCATAACTACACACACACACACACACACACACACACACACACACACAGTATTTCCTGGTTTACGCATTTGTTAGTAAAGTACCGTAACTCCTTCCGTATGGAGACAAGGACACGCGCTGCTGCACCAGCTTTCATTGGGACAACGTTTCGCCCTGCCTAGAGTTTTAACCCCAGACTTGATAAAGCTCATCACAGTGCGAAACGTTCTCGTCGTCCCAGTAGAAGCTTATCCCACAGCTCACGTTTACCTGCATGAATTTCTCGTGGAGAAACACCTCAATTATCATGTTCCTGAAAGCTTTTCTAGAGACTTTATTTAAAGGCGAAAATTAAGAAATCTCATATTTCATTTTTTTTTTTTTTTTCAAGAATTTTTAGGAAATTTCACTTTTTTCCACTGTAATTATATTTTCGCATCTTTCCGTGTTACAAGTGCGACAAAAATTATGCGGAAATTGGGGATCAATCGAGTGAAACAACTGAATATTACGTAGAAAGCCTACGTTTTCGTTTTTTTAGTGTCACAGTCGCTTTACCGACGTTCTTAGCTGGAAGAATGAGAGAAAACGGAGTTCGCTGAGAGGGATGTGTGAGTGAGTTGAGAGATAATTGTGGCACTGGTGCCAGTGGTCACCACTGTGTCGCCTCCAGTGGCATCTGGGTGAGTACAACTAGGAAGCGCGTCTGTCTGGTGCTCAGCAGACGGAGGATCAAGCCTCCACCACGTCTTGCGCTGAATGACCCACACGGATTTAGCGCTTTACGTGAATTTATTAAAAAACAAGTCGGTGCCACAACAAACACTTACTCTCTGTTTCCCGTTTTTCCTTCCTTCCTTCCTTCCTTCCTTCCTTCCTTCCTTCCTTCTCTTCTAATATTCTCATCCCCTTCCTTGTCTTCTTTACCCTCTCACATCATTCTTTCCTCCCGTTTATTTCACTTTCGTCTCTTCCCCCTCCCATTTCCCATTTCCCATTTTCGTCCTAACTTATTATCGCCTTTTTTTTTCTCCGTCTTCTCTCACCTCCTGTCCTTCTTACACTGTCCCTTGGTTACGCAGCTTCACCCTCAGGACACTCTCCATGTATATACGCAGAGATGTGTGTGTGTGTGTGTGTATACCGAGATGTGTGGCTTCGTGTATATGCATCGAAACATCTGTATCTGTGTATATACACCACGGCATGTTTAGATCTATGTATATACCCCAAGATAAGTGTATACCTCTTTGTATGTAGACCGAAAGGGTATATCTTCGTGAATATATTCTTTGAAATGTATGCCTCTCCCCGTGTAGATACACACAGCTGTATATATATATACATACACCAAAAACATGTGCGTATGTGTTTCCGTGCACATACACTGAAAACTGAAGTTAATTTTTATTTTAGATATTAAACTATTCTTGGTTTTAGCCTAGAGGTGAATTGCAGCGTTAATGACCCACGTGCAGTCGATAGGCGCTAAAGCTAAGTAAATAATCAACTTGTATATATTGTTTGCCACCTCGGTACTGGACTGGACAAAAACTGGTGTTGCTACAGCTGATTAGAAGTCAGCCAAACAAGAGTGACGTCAATGGCTAGTGTGATAGGTGACGCAGCGGATTAGTACTGGGAAGGAGAGAAAGCTGGAGGAATATATGAAGTACATGGGAGTACGTAGGGTTTAAGTACATGGGAGTACAGACGATCTCTAAATACTTAAACATGCAGACCTTATCGCCTGTACTGAAGTTGCCTGCTGGTGAACGACAATAAAAGACTTTCCTTATTAAAGCCACTGTTCCAATCTGGACAGGAAGGGTCAAGAGAGAAAAGGAAAAGACTCTCATCTGACTCTTCGCTTTCCATGACTCAAGTGCCGCTTAGAAGAGGATGCTGTCGACATCCCGCAACCTTTAAGTACTGGAAAACGTGCAAGGAAATTGAACAGGCAAAGGAAGAATATTGAGCTTAATCTCTTTCCTCTACTACCACTTAATACTTTCTTTAATAGTAATTTTTATTTCTTCTTCTACTACTACTGTAGCAACTGCTATTCACTGCTACTATTACTATTATACTACTACTACAACTGCTATTTACTACTACAACTACTGCTGCTGCTACTACTACCACTACTACTACTACCTTCACCACTTCTATTACTATTACTGTCATTGCTATTACCGTGATTGCTAATGCCATCACTGCTTCTATTACCACCCCTTCTCTTACTACCATACCTGTTTCTACCGTCATTATTTCTACCATTACTACCACTACCACAACTACCACTATCACTTCTATTACTACCAGTAGAAATATAAGGTACAGAATAACTGTAGAGTATAACTGCTGTTATGTAAGACTTGCTTGCAGTATTGAGGACTGTTAGAGGAGACGTTTCACTCATTGCAAGGGCTTTATCAATCCAGTGGGTTTGAGAGCCCCCTAGTGGGGGTTTGAGAGAGCCCCCAGTGGGTTGAGAGAGCCCCCAGTGGGTTGAGAGAGCCCCCAGTGGGTTGAGAGAGCCCCCAATGGGTTGAGAGAGCCCCCAATGGGTTGAGAGAGCCTCCAGTGGGCTCACGGTTGCATACAGTTGTTTGCTGAACTGTTACTAACATTACTACCACTGCTGCTACCACTATTATTACTACTACCACTACTATTATTACTGCCACTTCTGTAAAAACATATATACGAGCCGTCGTACGAGAAAAATAATTCATTTATACGTAGTTTCGCCCACTGGGGTTTTAACAGATTCATGAATGACATAAAACAATCGCATGTAAAGCATTCTGGAGAGACAAGTTGCTTCCAAGACAAGTCAAGGGCCGTCTTGAGATGTCAGGTGCAGCCGGGAGAATTCGAGTGCCGCCGGGAGAGGTTAGTACCAGCTAAGACAGGTCATGTTCCGTTGCAGTTAATGTCAAGTGATGCCATTACAGGTGAGGCTGAAGGGTCAGGTTGGGGTATTGTGTTGTTGAATATTTTGTCGAAGATGGAATTAGATACAATGTAAATCCCTGTGTTTTCTACTGTTTCCAGACATCACTGGTATATAATGCAGGCGAGGTGGAGAATTAGACACATGCGCAACGACTGGGTATCTTTATTAAGATACCCAATCAGTGGCTTTATCAGTACAATACAGAAGACTGAAGAGCTGCACGATGAGGTAGTCAGTCCCTCAGCCTAGGAGCAGGTGTTTAGTACCACAGCCTTGAATTTGAAGCAATGGCACGAAGAAATGGGAAGGAGTAGAGAGAGGGGAAGAAAATGAGGATAGAAGAATAGAACGGGGTAAAAGACGGAAGCAAGCGAAGGGGGAAGATTGAAACAGGGCAGAAAAGATAGGGTAGAGGAGAGTAGAAAAGCGTAGATAAAACTGTATGGGAATGAATGAAGAGGGAAGGTGCAGGATCGTTCCTGGGACTGAACGTATATCATTCCTAGGACGGAACGTACGGCCATAGCATATGAGAAGCCTTCCGCCTCTTTGAGACAACGGATTTCTCGCTCACCTAGGACGGAACATACAACATTCTTAGGACGGAGCGTACAACATTCCTGGGTCGGAGCATACAACATTTCTTGGGCGGAACGTACATCATTCCTTGGACGGAACGTACAACATTCCTTGAGCGGAACGTACATCATTCCTTGGACGGAACGTACAACATTCCTTGGACGGAACGTACATCATTCCTTGGACGGAACGTACAACATTCCTTGGACGGAACGTACAACATTCCTTGGACGGAACGTACAACATTCCTTGGACGGAACGTACAACATTCCTTGGGCGGAACGTACAACATTCCTTGGACGGAACGTACATCATTCCTTGGACGGAACGTACAACATTCCTTGGACGGAACGTACATCATTCCTTGGACGGAACGTACAACATTCCTTGGACGGAACGTACATCATTCCTTGGGCGGAACGTACATCATTCCTTGGACGGAACGTACATCATTCCTTGGACGGAACGTACAACATTCCTTGGACGGAACGTACATCATTCCTTGGGCGGAACGTACATCATTCCTTGGGCGGAACGTACATCATTCCTTGGGCGGAACGTACATCATTCCTTGGGCGGAACGTACAACATTCCTTGGGCGGAACGTACATCATTCCTTGGGCGGAACGTACATCATTCCTTGGACGGAACGTACATCATTCCTTGGGCGGAACGTACATCATTCCTTGGGCGGAACGTACATCATTCCTTGGACGGAACGTACAACATTCCTTGGACGGAACGTACATCATTCCTTGGGCGGAACGTACATCATTCCTTGGACGGAACGTACAACATTCCTTGGACGGAACGTACAACATTCCTTGGACGGAACGTACAACATTCCTTGGACGGAACGTACAACATTCCTTGGACGGAACGTACAACATTCCTTGGACGGAACGTACAACATTCCTTGGACGGAACGTACATCATTCCTTGGACGGAACGTACAACATTCCTTGGGCGGAACGTACATCATTCCTTGGGCGGAACGTACATCATTCCTTGGGTGGAACGTACATCATTCCTTGGACGGAACGTACAACATTCCTTGGACGGAACGTACAACATTCCTTGGGCGGAACGTACATCATTCCTTGGGCGGAACGTACATCATTCCTTGGGCGGAACGTACATCATTCCTTGGACGGAACGTACAACATTCCTTGGGCGGAACGTACAACATTCCTTGGACGGAACGTACAACATTAATTGGGCGGAACGTACAACATTCCTTGGGCGGAACGTACATCATTCCTAGGACGGAACGTACAACATTCCTTGGACGGAACGTACAACATTCCTTGGGCGGAACGTACAACATTCCTTGGGCGGAACGTACAACATTTCTAGGACGGAACGTACAACATTCCTTGGACGGAACGTACAACATTCCTTGGGCGGAACGTACAACATTCCTTGGACGGAACGTACAACATTCCTTGGGCGGAACGTACATCATTCCTTGGGCGGAACGTACATCATTCCTTGAGCGGAACGTACATCATTCCTTGGGCGGAACGTACAACATTCCTAGGACGGAACGTACAACATTCCTTGGACGGAACGTACAACATTCCTTGGACGGAACGTACAACATTCCTTGGGCGGAACGTACAACATTCCTTGGGCGGAACGTACATCATTCCTTGGGCGGAACGTACATCATTCCTTGGGCGGAACGTACAACATTCCTTGGGCGGAACGTACATCATTCCTTGGACGGAACGTACAACATTCCTTGGGCGGAACGTACAACATTCCTAGGACGGAACGTACATCATTCCTTGGGCGGAACGTACAACATTCCTTGGGCGGAACGTACAACATTCCTTGGGCGGAACGTACATCATTCCTTGGGCGGAACGTACATCATTCCTTGGACGGAACGTACAACATTCCTTGGGCGGAACGTACAACATTCCTTGGACGGAACGTACAACATTCCTTGGGCGGAACGTACAACATTCCTTGGGCGGAACGTACATCATTCCTAGGATGGAACGTACAACATTCCTTGGACGGAACGTACAACATTCCTTGGGCGGAACGTACAACATTCCTTGGGCGGAACGTACAACATTCCTAGGACGGAACGTACAACATTCCTTGGACGGAACGTACAACATTCCTAGGACGGAACGTACAACATTCCTTGGACGGAACGTACAACATTCCTTGGGCGGAACGTACATCATTCCTTGGACGGAACGTACATCATTCCTTGGACGGAACGTACAACATTCCTTGGGCGGAACGTACAACATTCTTAGGACGGAACGTACAACATTCCTTGGGCTTAACGTACAACATTCCTTGGGCGGAACGTACATCATTCCTTGGACGGAACGTACAACATTCCTTGGAAGGAACGTACATCATTCCTTGGGCGGAACGTACAACATTCCTTGGGCGGAACGTACAACATTCCTTGGGCGGAACGTACAACATTCCTTGGGCGGAACGTACATCATTCCTTGGACGGAACGTATATCATTCCTAGGACGGAACGTACAACATTCCTTGGGCGGAACGTACATCATTCCTGGGTGGCAAACATTTGAACTATACAGAGCGTATAGTGAAATACGTTAACTTGCGTCATCGTTACTGCGTTAGTGCTAAGACTCGTTCAGACTGAATATAATTGGGAGGGGTTGAGAACGTGCGGCGCATCGTTCAGGAACGTCACAACTAAGTAACCTGGGACTGCTGGTCACGCTGATGATAATTACCCAGTCGTTGGTGGAGCGTTAGCTAATGACAAGGCAAGCAATGAAGGTGTGGATGATTGTGTTGCATATGCATCCTTCAACACCCACCACCCCCTGCTGTTGTTGCTGTTGTTGTTGCTGCTGCTGTTGTTGCTTTTGTTGTTGTTGTTGCTGCTACTCTTCTGCTGCTCTGCTGCTTCGTCTTTTTTTATCTTATTTCATTATAATTTTTTTTTATTAATTCAATTATTATTATTATCATGTTGTTGTTATTTTTCAAAATTAAGCTGTAAACCCGCATGGGTTCTGTATCAGGAGTTAAGAGAGGTGTGTGAAGGAAGGTGGAACACCAGGACGCAGCAGCTAACATGGAAAACGTAGAGCTGCTGGAGTGCGTTTGATAGACGTTTAACAGGTGATGAGGATGGGGTGATTGAGGGGACGGAGAACTGATGGGAAGGTAGTGATTGGGGAGACGGAGAACTGATGGGGAAGTGATCCTTGAACACCAGTTCACAATGAACATCCAGCACTTATAACCCCCTCCAATCCTCTGGTGTCGTGCATGACCCCTACGAGTTTACCACCAACCCATGACTGTAACAATATCGTCACTATGTCAACCAGATGTAAGGGCGATTTTTCCATGGCCAAGTGGGCGTGAGAATTGCGACCCTCGTGTCTTAATCACCCTTATCGCAACATGACTTAAGAGCGTTATATCCTTAACCCAGTATGATCCATCCTTCACGCATTAATCGCCTCTATGATCGCCCGACGTAAGGGCCATCTCACTGCCGCACGAAATACCCATTTTTCTGCCTATTTTTTTTCACCCCACAACTTATGCTTGAGAAGGTCCATTATCGGCACCTTAATTAGGTGAAATGGATCTTAATGAAGGATAATGTAACGTTATTAAGAGAGGTGAAGATGGTGCATGGATAACACCGAGATAACAGGTCATCGCTGAGTGCGAGAAAAATCCAGGAAGATTCTGATTCAGAGTGACTGTGTGATTTTGAGCACGGAGGAGCGAGCTTCCACCACCGCCACGGCGTATGTTGCAGGTGTTGCAGGTGTGTCATGTTCAACTTGTTCGTTTCTGTGTACCATCAATAATATGGCTTTCTCTCTCTTTCTCTCTCTCTCTTTCTCTCCTCTCTCTCTCTCTCTCTCTCTCTCTCTCTCTCTCTCTCTCTCTCTCTCTCCCTCTCTCTCTTTCTCTCATAAGGAAGCTCAAGTAAATACTAATACTGTGGTTGGAACAACTCACAATACTGTGGTTGGAACAACTCACAATACTGTGGTTGGAACTCACAATACTGTGGTTGGAACAACTCACAATACTGTGGTTGGAACAACTCACAATACTGTGGATGGAACAACTCACAATACTGTGGATGGAACAACTCACAATACTGTGGATGGAACAACTCACAATACTGTGGATGGAACAACTCTCAATACTGTGGATGGAACAACTCTCAATACTGTGGATGGAACAACTCTCAATACTGTGGATGGAACAACTCTCAATACTGTGGATGGAACAACTCTCAATACTGTGGATGGAACAACTCTCAATACTGTGGATGGAACAACTCTCAATACTGTGGATGGAACAACTCTCAATACTGTGGATGGAACAACTCTCAATACTGTGGATGGACCAACTCTCAATACTGTGGATGGACCAACTCACAATACTGTGGATGGAACAACTCACAATACTGTGGATGGAACAACTCACAATACTGTGGATGGAACAACTCTCAATACTGTGGATGGAACAACTCACAATACTGTGGTTGGAACAACTCACAATACTGTGGTTGGAACAACTCACAATACTGTGGTTGGAACAACTCACAATACTGTGGTTGGAACAACTCACAATACTGTAGTTGGAACAACTCACAATACTGTGGTTGGAACAACTCACAATACTGTGGTTGGAACAACTCACAATACTGTGGTTGGAACAACTCACAATACTGTGGTTGGAACAACTCACAATACTGTGGTTGGAACAACTCACAATACTGTGGATGGAACAACTCACAATACTGTGGATGGAACAACTCTCAATACTGTGGATGGAACAACTCTACTGTGGATGGAACAACTCTCAATACTGTGGATGGAACAACTCTCAATACTGTGGATGGAACAACTCTCAATACTTCGGATGGAACAACTCTCAATACTTCGGATGGAACAACTCTCAATACTGTGAATGGAACAACTCACAATACTGTGGTTGGAACAACTCACAATACTGTGGTTGGAACAACTCACAATACTGTGGTTGGAACAACTCACAATACTGTGGTTGGAACAACTCACAATACTGTGGATGGAACAACTCACAATACTGTGGATGGAACAACTCACAATACTGTGGATGGAACAACTCACAATACTGTGGATGGAACAACTCTCAATACTGTGGTTGGAACAACTCACAATACTGTGGTTGGAACAACTCACAATACTGTGGTTGGAACAACTCACAATACTGTGGTTGGAACAACTCACAATACTGTGGTTGGAACAACTCACAATACTGTGGTTGGAACAACTCACAATACTGTGGTTGGAACAACTCACAATACTGTGGTTGGAACAACTCACAATACTGTGGTTGGAACAACTCACAATACTGTGGTTGGAACAACTCACAATACTGTGGTTGGAACAACTCACAATACTGTGGTTGGAACAACTCACAATACTGTGGTTGGAACAACTCACAATACTGTGGTTGGAACAACTCACAATACTGTGGTTGGAACAACTCACAATACTGTGGTTGGAACAACTCACAATACTGTGGTTGGAACAACTCACAATACTGTGGTTGGAACAACTCACAATACTGTGGTTGGAACAACTCACAATACTGTGGTTGGAACAACTCACAATACTGTGGTTGGAACAACTCACAATACTGTGGTTGGAACAACTCACAATACTGTGGTTGGAACACATGGACAGCTAGCTCTCATTTCTGAGACGATTCTACAGACGATATTACGTACACAGGTGTAGATATAACCACTTAAGAACGAGCGAAAAGGACAGCAGCTTACAAAACGATAATCAATGAGGTAAATGCAAGCATAAAATACGGTGATCAATGGCGAATGCTAGCATAAAGCATGATGATCAATGAGGCAAATGCAAGCACACGACACGGTCAAACCGTGGCGACCAGCAGGGAAGGCAAGTCTGCCAAAGTTGTTTCACGAGTGTACCACATCGCTTCACAGCTTTTGCGAGCTTCCTTGTGATTGGTTGAACCAAGGTACTGGTATAACGACGTGGCCCCTTGATCATTAAACCCTTAGCACCTGGTTCACTGGTCGGGAGGGCAACCTGTATGGGTGTGTGACATACACTGAATAAATGTAACATACTCCTAGGGGAACTTTGTCAAGTCTAATTTTTCCATTTTCTTTTTCAGGACTGGATAAATAAAATTATATGCTTGTGATGCAAAAAAGAATAAAGCAAAATATATCTAAAAAAAAAAAAAAAGAATGTAAATATTGCAGCAAGATTTGGATAGATGGATAAGACAGAGCCAAAAAAATGGATGATGGATTTCAGTGTGGATGTATTGTGTGATTGAGATAGATGATAGTGAAAATTGACTCCATGCAAATTATATGTGATGGAATATTAGGACCATCTGAGAGAGGGAGAGAGAGAGAGAGAGAGAGAGAGAGAGAGAGAGAGGGGGAAATGATATACACTTTTTTCGAAGAGATGACGTAAATACCTCTGCTAACTAGATGCTGGAGTATGATAGACCCAAACTGGAGTATGATAGACCCAAACTAAGAGTATGATAGACCCAAACTGGAGTATGATAGACCCAAGCTGAAGTATGACAGACCCAAGCTGGAGTATGACAGACCCAAGCTGGAGTATGACAGCCCCAAGCTGGAGTATGACAGCCCCAAGCTGGAGTATGACAGCCCCAAGCTGGAGTATGACAGCCCCAAGCTGGAGTATGACAGCCCCAAGCTGGAGTATGACAGCCCCAAGCTGGAGTATGACAGCCCCAAGCTGGAGTATGACGCCCAAGCTGGAGTAGCAGCCCAAGCTTGTATGCACAAACTGGTATGACAGCCCAAGCTTATGCGAGCCCTAGCTGGGGTATGACACCAAGCTGGTATAGACGAGCCCCAGCTTGATCATGAAGCCCCAAGCTAGCGACGGGCCCACTGAGTCATGAGGCCAACTGGGATGGCGCTGGTGACAACAACTGAATAATGACAGCCCAAGCTGGAACTTGACGCTCAAGCTGGATTATTGCAGTTTCCCAAGGCTGGATAAAAACAGACCATAGCTGGGTATGCAGCCAAGCTGAGAGATACAGCAAAATATATCAAACTAGAATACACAGATGTCAATATTGCAGCAAGGAGTATGACGATAGCTGGAGTATGACAGCCCCAAAATGGATATGATTCATGTGGATGTATGTAAGAGTTGAGATAGATGAAGTGAAAGTATGACTCCAAGCAAATATACAAATGGAATATCTAGACCCAATCTGAGAAAAGAGAGCCCAAGGAGAGAGACACTGAGGATCGTACTGGAGTATGAGGCCCTGGTAAGGCACTGGACCGTGAAAACCCATAGCTGATATAGCCATGCTGAGTATGAAGCCCAAGCTGGAGTATGACAGCCCCAAAGCTGGAGTATGACAGCCCCAAGCTGGATATACAGTCCTAGTATGCACCCAAGCTGGAGTATGACAGCCCCAAGCTGGAGTATGACAGCCCCAAGCTGGAGTATGACAGCCCCAAGCAGTGACGAAGCGGGTATGACAGCCCCAAGCTGAGTATGACGGCCCAAGCTGGAGAGCAGGCCCCAAGCCCTGATGCCCCAGCTGATGACGCCCCAAGCTGGAGTATGACAGCCCCAAGCTGGAGTATGACAGCCCCTTGACAGGCTTGCGAGCTGGAGTGACAGCCCCAAGCTGGAGTATGACAGCCCCAAGCTGGAGTATGACAGCCCCAAGCTGGAGTATGACAGCCCCAAGCTGGAGTATGACAGCCCCAAGCTGGAGTATGACAGCCCCAAGCTGGAGTATGACAGCCCCAAGCTGGAGTATGACAGACCCAAGCTGGAGTATGACAGACCCAAGCTGGAGTATTTTACAGCTGATGAGATAAGACTCGATACACTCGTTCCCATATCTCAGCGGGTAGACTCATCCTGCTAGCCTGTCCTCTCACCCACAATTCTAATCCATCAATATCATTATATTCACTTAAAACGAGTTAGACGCGTATAATAAATAAAGTATTTCAAAACACAAAATAACTCACAAAATAAAATATACAATAAAACCACAATACACAGATAAAAAGGCCAAGAGTTAAGAGCAACGACACTTGTCAGGGATCCTCTCATGTTTTACTGGGGATGAGTGTCCGTGGTTTTAAAAGGCACGTGAACCAGCACTAGGACATATTTACCAGCACTAGGACATATTTATTAGAGGTTTCCATCACTCGTGTGATGGAAGTGATCAAAGTCCCAGGACCGAAACGTTTTCTAATATGTCCTTGTTCACGTGCCTTTTAAAACCATTTTGTCGGTATTTATTACCAAGGTTTATACCAGTTTATGCCAGCATACATAAGGGGGATTACCAATAGACCCCCTGGCTGTCTTCAAGAAGGCGCTGGACAGGCACCTAAAGTCGGTACCTGACCAGCCGGGCTGTGGTTCGTACGCAGGTTAACGTGCGGCCAGGAGTAACAGCCTGGTCGATCAGGCCCTGATCCACCGCGAGGCCTGGTTCCAGACAGGGCCACGGGGGCGTTGACCCCCGAAACACCCTCCAGGTATGAGCGTCCGTCAGTGTCTGGGGAGATTTTAACGCTGGTGCGTATAATGAGCCTCGTATAGAAAGAAAAATTTAGGAATAAAATAACAAAAAGGACGAGAAAGGTAGAGTAGGAGATGGAAAGTAGAAAGGAGGGAAAGGGAAGCGAAAGAAGGAAAGGGTAGTGGGAGGGTGGGGAACAACACGTTACCAGAAGACAAGCGATGGAATTTTTTGTCTAGAAGGCGAAAATAACAGAAAAGTGACACAAAAGAGAGGAAAACTCGCTCTCACGGCAACATTGAAAATGTCATCACTACCGCAAACAGACGATCAAAAAAAATGAGAACGTGCGACGTAAATGACAGAAAACGATGTAAACAGCGAGCATAGAGAGAGAGAGAGAGAGAGAGAGAGCGAGAGCGAGAGCGAGAGCGAGAGCGAGAGCGAGAACAGTGTTGTGTTGCAGTAAGCAGTGCGGCCCTGACCTGGGTTCACCACACTCGGGGATTACTAGACCATCACTAAATTGCATAAGAGAAGTGTATTTTAGTTCACTTATTATTTTCAGGAGAAGAATAACACTGGTCTAGCAGCAAAACTTTGACCATCAGTAGTCCCGGGTCTAACTATAATAGGAATACCTCAAAGATAAAGCACATTCTAAAAAAATAATAACCAGCAATCACTCTCTAAACTCAATCAAAAGTCGATGGGCCACTAAATTTCTCTCTCTCTCTCTCTCTCTCTCTCTCTCTCTCTCTCTCTCTCAATATTCATTTAAAGTGTTTCACTATTTCTATCTTATTTCATCTTCCTCAGCCGGTCATTACCAGCCCCATGGTCTACACCACCCCCATGGTCTACACCCCCATGGTCATTACCAGCCCCATGGTCTACACCACCCCCATGGTCTACACCCCCATGGTCATTACCAGCCCCATGGTCTACACCACCCCCATGGTCTTTACCAGCCCCATGGTCATTACCAGCCCCATGGTCTACACCACCCCCATGGTCATTACCAGCCCCATGTCTACACCACCCCCATGGTCATTACCAGCCCCATGGTCTACACCACCCCCATGGTCATTACCAGCCCCATGGTCTACACCACCCCCATGGTCATTACCAGCCCCATGGTCTACACCCCCATGGTCTACACCACCCTTATGGTCATTACCAGCCCCATGGTCTACACCACCCCATGGTCATTACCCCATGGTCTACCCCCATGGTCATTACCAGCCCCATGGTCATTACCAGCCCCATGGTCATTACCAGCCACCCCATGGTCATTACCAGCCCCATGGTCAATACCAGCCCCATGGTCTAAACCACCCCCATGGTCATTACCAGCCCCATGGTCTACACCACCCCATGGTCATTACCAGCCCCATGGTCTACACCACCCCCATGGTCATTACCAGCCCCATGGTCTACACCACCCCTATGGTCATTACCAGCCCCATGGTCTACACCACCCCCATGGTCATTACCAGCCCCATGGTCTACACCACCCCCATGGTCATTACCAGCCCCATGGTCTACACCACCCCCATGGTCATTACCAGCCCCATGGTCTACACCACCCTCATAGTCATTACCAGCCCCATGGTCTACACCACCTCCATGGTCATTACCAGCCCCATGGTCTACACCACCCCATGGTCATTACCAGCCCCATGGTCTACACCACCCCATGGTCATTACCAGCCCCATGGTCTACACCACCCCATGGTCATTACCAGCCCCATGGTCTACACCACCCCCATGGTCATTACCAGCCCCATGGTCTACACCACCCCATGGTCATTACCAGCCCCATGGTCTACACCACCCCATGGTCATTACCAGCCCCATGGTCTACACCACCCCATGGTCATTACCAGCCCCATGGTCTAACACCCCAGCCCCATGGTCATACCACCCCATGGTCTTCACCAGCCCCATGGTCACACCACCCCATGGTCATTACCAGCCCCATGGTCACACCACCCCATGGTCATTACCAGCCCCATGGTCTACACCACATGTCACCCCCATGGTCATTACCAGCCCCATGGTCTACACCACCCCATGGTCATTACCAGCCCCATGGTCTACACCACCCCATGGTCATTACCAGCCCCATGGTCATACCAGCCCCATGGTCATTACTCAGCCCCATGGTCTACACCACCCCATGGTCATTACAGCCCAGCCCCCCATGGTCATTACCAGCCCATGGTCTACACCACCCCCATGGTCATTACCAGCCCCATGGTCTACACCACCCCCATGGTCATTACCAGCCCCATGGTCTACACCAACCCATGGTCATACCAGCCCCATGGTCATACCACTCACCCCATGGTCATTACCAGCCCCATGGTCTACACCACCCCATGGTCATTACCAGCCCCATGGTCTACACCACCCCATGGTCATTACCAGCCCCATGGTCTACACCACCCCATGGTCATTACCAGCCCCATGGTCATTACCACCCCATGGTCATTATCCAGCCCCATGGTCTACACCACCCCATGGTCATTACCAGCCCCATGGTCTACACCACCCTCATAGTCATTACCAGCCCCATGGTCTACACCACCCTCATAGTCATTACCAGCCCCATGGTCTACACCACCTCCATGGTCATTACCAGCCCCATGGTCTACACCACCCCATGGTCATTACCAGCCCCATGGTCTACACCACCCCCATGGTCATTACCAGCCCCATGGTCTACACCACCCCATGGTCATTACCAGCCCCATGGTCTACACCACCCCATGGTCATTACCAGCCCCATGGTCTACACCACCCCCATGGTCATTACCAGCCCCATGGTCTACACCACACAATGGTCATTACCAGCCCCATGGTCTACACCACCCCCATGGTCATTACCAGCCCCATGGTCTACACCCCCATGGTCTACACCACCCCTATGGTCATTACCAGCCCCATGGTCTACACCACCCCCATGGTCATTACCAGCCCCATGGT
The DNA here is from genome assembly GCA_009830355.1 of Cherax destructor. NCBI lineage: Eukaryota > Metazoa > Arthropoda > Malacostraca > Decapoda > Parastacidae > Cherax > Cherax destructor. The sequence goes on along the minus strand of WNWK01004519.1, from coordinate 22,672 downwards.
CATTACCAGCCCCATGGTCATTACCAGCCCCATGGTCATTACCAGCCCCATGGTCTACACCACCCCCATGGTCATTACCAGCCCCATGGTCATTACCAGCCCCATGGTCTACACCACCCCCATGGTCATTACCAGCCCCATGGTCTACACCACCCCCATGGTCATTACCAGCCCCATGGTCTACACCACCCCCATGGTCATTACCAGCCCCATGGTCTACACCACCCCTATGGTCATTACCAGCCCCATGGTCTACACCACCCCATGGTCATTACCAGCCCCATGGTCTACACCACCCCCATGGTCATTACCAGCCCCATGGTCTACACCACCCCCATGGTTATTACCAGCCCCATGGTCTACACCACCCCCATGGTCATTACCAGCCCCATGGTCTACACCACCCTCATAGTCATTACCAGCCCCATGGTCTACACCACCTCCATGGTCATTACCAGCCCCATGGTCTACACCACCCCATGGTCATTACCAGCCCCATGGTCTACACCACCCCCATGGTCATTACCAGCCCCATGGTCTACACCCCATGGTCATTACCAGCCCCATGGTCTACACCACCCCCATGGTCATTACCAGCCCCATGGTCTACACCACCCCCATGGTCATTACCAGCCCCATGGTCTACACCACCCCATGGTCATTACTAGCCCCATGGTCTACACCACCCCCATGGTCATTACCAGCCCCATGGTCTACACCACCCCCATGGTCATTACCAGCCCCATGGTCTACAAATAAAATAATTATAGTGAGGATTGTCTAATTTCGTTTGCTGCTGAGGCGTAGTTCAGCCGGCACGCAGGTATACCTGCTCCACTGCGTCTCTACCCGGATTCTGGGAGCCTTTTAGTGACCTATCTGGGAGCCTTTTAGTGACCTATCTGGGAGCCTTTTAGTGACCTATCTGGGAGCCTTTTAGTGACCTGTCTGGGAGCCTTTTAGTGACCTATCTGGGAGCCTTTTAGTGACCTATCTGGCAGCCTTTTAGTGATCTGTCTAGGAGCCTTTTAGTGACTTATCTGGGAGCCTTTTAGTGACCTATCTGGGAGCCTTTTAGTGACCTATCTGGGAGCCTTTTAGTGACCTATCTGGGAGCCTTTTAGTGACCTATCTGGGAGCCTTTTAGTGACCTATCTGGGAGCCTTTTAGTGACCTATCTGGGAGCCTTTTAGTGACCTATCTGGGAGCCTTTTTAGTGACCTATCTGGGAGCCTTTTAGTGACCTATCTGGGAGCCTTTTAGTGACCTATCTGGGAGCCTTTTAGTGACCTATCTGGGAGCCTTTTAGTGACCTATCTGGGAGCCTTTTAGTGACCTATCTGGGAGCCTTTAGTGACCTATCTGGGAGCCTTTTAGTGACCTATCTGGGAGCCTTTTAGTGACCTATCTGGGAGCCTTTTAGTGACCTATCTGGGAGCCTTTTAGTGACCTATCTGGGAGCCTTTTAGTGACCTATCTGGGAGCCTTTTAGTGACCTATCTGGGAGCCTTTTAGTGACCTATCTGGGAGCCTTTTAGTGACCTATCGGCCAGTGACTATCGGAGCCTTTAGTGACCTATCTGGGAGCCTTTTAGTGACCTATCTGGGAGCCTTTTAGTGACCTATCTGGGAGCCTTTTAGTGACCTATCTGGGAGCCTTTTAGTGACCTATCTGGGAGCCTTTTAGTGACCTATCTGGGAGCCTTTTAGTGACCTATCTGGGAGCCTTTTAGTGACCTATCTGGGAGCCTTTTAGTGACCTATCTGGAGCCTTTTAGTGACCTATCTGGGAGCCTTTTAGTGACCTATCTGGGAGCCTTTTAGTGACCTATCTGGGAGCCTTTTAGTGACCTATCTGGGAGCCTTTTAGTGACCTATCTGGGAGCCTTTTAGTGACCTATCTGGGAGCCTTTTAGTGACCTATCTGGGAGCCTTTTAGTGACCTATCTGGGAGCCTTTTAGTGACCTATCTGGGAGCCTTTTAGTGACCTATCTGGGAGCCTTTTAGTGACCTATCTGGGAGCCTTTTAGTGACCTATCTGGGAGCCTTTTAGTGACCTATCTGGGAGCCTTTTAGTGACCTATCTGGGAGCCTTTTAGTGACCTATCTGGGAGCCTTTCAGTGACCTGACTATAGCTTGCGTTGGGCCAAGTCAAAAATCCAGAAACCAAATCCTACTCTGTAATGTAGCACCACAAGGCGATTATTCTATGATAAAATATTTATCAGAGGTCTCAGTAAAAGTTGGTTACGAGTAAATAGTGACTTAGTAATATTATTACATTTTTTTTGAGGGGGGGGCGCTAAACCCTTATGGGGTCGTATAACGCCTAGGAGAATGGAAGGTTCGATCCAAGGATGGGGAAGTTCAGGTCTAATTCCTTGAATCAAGAATCACTGGAGGGTCAATAAACTTCCCTTGCGGGAGATACAGAGTCATGAATGTGACACTGGTATATAATACTGACAAGTTGATAAGTAAGACACATATGCAACAGTTAGGCATCTTTATTACGAAACGCTTCGCCTACATAGTAGGCTTCTTCAGTCGGGTACAGAAGAGTTTAGCAGAAGCAGTAGAGATGTGAAGACTATGTAATCAGTCCTTCACCCTTGAAGACATAGTCTGGAACAGTGTTCCAGACTATGGAGCAAAACTCTTCTCCAGGTTGGGGGACTGACCACCTCAGAACTACGTCTTCGAAGGTGATGGACTGATTACATCGTCTTCACATCTCTACTGCTTCTGTTAAACTCTTCTGCATTTGACTGAAGAAGCCTACTGTGTAGGCGAAACGTTTCGGAATAAAGATACCTATCTGTTGCATGTGTCTTATCATACAGTCATAGAAAGGCAGAGACTCCAGTGGCTTCGATTCTGCAGCTCAGAAATTGGCCATCATACTCGTATAGTGGTTCCTGGTCTTGTGGGTTCTATCATACCAGCTTTTGAAACTGAGTATGGGATTTGTCTCCTCCTCCTTAAGCTCATTCCACTTGTTTACCGTCCCAATGTTAAACAAATATTTCCGTAGTTTCTTTGTTGCTCATCTGTATTCGTAGTTGTGTCTGACGTCTCCAGCAGTCTCTCTCCCTCTCTGATATATCGAGACCCCCGAATATCATGTACGTAATTTATCATGTCTTCAATGGTTCTTCTCTCTACTGTACCAAGGTGTTTAAGGGTTTAATTCTTTGAGCCTTTCCTTGTAGTTTAACCCCTTTCAGTTTTGGAAATAACCTAGTTACAGACCTCTGTACTTTCTTGAGTGTGTACTCCAAACTCGTGTTTAGTATTTTAAGATAAGACTGATACACATCGTATACACTGTCAAAGGTTGCTTATTGAAGTCTATAAAGGCAGTTCTAATATTTGTTAAGACCCGCTAAACAAGTTTGTACACTATCTGGTGTTTCTTTATCCTCTTCTGTGTGTGTGTGTGTGTGTGTGTGTGTGTGTGTGTGTGTCTGTCTGTCTGTCTGTGTTTTACGAGTACACAGTTAAAAATATGAGTACAAAAACCTTAATTGGATGTCGGCACTCATCTACTGAACTTAAATTCACCGACAATAATAATCTTATCCAGGTACATTTACCAGTCGTATTCTACAAGTGTTTATTCACACTTTCTTGGTAATGAATTAACATTACTAACACGAGCTGGTTTAACATTCATTACACGAGTTTGAGCTATGAATTAGAGATGGCAGACCTTCTGCTAATTGAACTTTTTTTCCTGGTCATGCCACAAAACCTCATGACATTCCAGCGTCGAGTTGAGCAAGACTTTGCCTTTAAGCAATACCTCGTTATTTCTACGTAATCAGGTAATTATTGGTCATAAACCCCTTCTGGTGCGTTTTTTTTAACTAACGGTGAAAGCGCTTCGTTAAATGTTTTATCTTCGTAATTATTGACTAGCAATATGTTTACTACTTGTCTGCGTTATCGGGAGGTAATGATGTCAATTTTGTTATCACCTGTAATTTCGGTGATTACAATTAAGTTTAACGTTTACAAATGATCTTATCGGATATATTTACTACTCGTGTAACAGTCACGAATGGCAGGCGAAAGTATTCAGTGTTTATATTGACAAAGGCAAAAGATTTTATATTTTTTTTTTTGGTAACTAGAGAGGGAAGAATTGTCGAGTCTTTGTGCAAGGCAGGAAAAGTCATCAAAAATAAAACGCATTTAGGAAAGGTACTTTAAGACTACGTTTCGATCCTTTCTGAACCATTGTCAAGTCACAAGTGGGCAAGATATCGCTTGAAAATAGTTCAGGACGGTCCAAAACCATGTCATAAGATTCCTCCTCAAAATACTGGATTTGGGAAATTGTTCCAGCCGCGACTTGTACTGTTTAAGGAAAGAAAATTATCCTAAGGTTAATCCCATATAGGAACGTATGGAGCTCAAACCCATTAATGTGCCTTTGTATTTATATAAATACCTCCCACGCGGTGGGTATGGGACGATTACCCACCCCAGGATGCTTCTGGGGCGATTATCGCCCCCTCAGCGGAGGGTAAAGAGCAATTAATCCCCAACGATGGAAATGGAGTGAATGAACAAGCAGTTACACTTAACACTGGAAGTAATGTGTAAATCGCCTGGCTCTGGAGTAACTACTACAACAGACCCGGCCAGATAGGCAGTTATATGGCAGTATACGACACCGGAAATAGGGGAAATATTTGCCTCATTTTCCCGTTGTATTTTCACTTTGAAAAGTTACTTTGTGTCTCTCAAGAAGAGCCCGCTGGGGAGCCCGACTTCCCTCGATTCCACCTCACGCCACTCCACCTCACGCCACTCCACCTCACGCCACTCCACCTTACGCTACTCCCCCTCACGCTACTCCCCCTCACGCTACTCCCCCTCCTGGGACGCGCTCATTAACTAGGCTTTTACCGTCTCTTATTCTCGATAATATCGCCGTTGCAGTCACACGGTGTTGGGAATAATTCTGTTATTACTCCCCTACCCCTCTTCCCCTCCACCATCCTCTTCCCCGTCTTCCCCTCGCCCATCCCCCTCCCTTTTCATTTTCACCTCGCTGGTAAATATTCACGTCTGATTAGGGTAACAGCAGCCAGGAGTAAATTAAGCGTGGTTGTAGGGGCCAAAACGTGTGTGTACTCACCTAGTTGTGGTTGCAGGGGTCGATTCATAGCTCCTGGCCCTGGTGTGTGTGTGTTCGTTGTGCAAGATCTGGAAGACGGCAGCGTTCTCTCTCTCTCTCTCTCTCTCTCTCTCTCTCTCTCTCTCTCTCTCTCTAAGTAAGGGAGAGGGGTCTCACAGAGTCGTTAGATTTATCTCTCACCACCCCAAGAGCCTAATGGATCTTCCCTTCCCCACCATCAACATTCCCATCACCATCATCAACTTCCTCACCATCACTACTGTAACTACCACCTCTTTAACCGCCACCACTATAACCACCCTCACCATCATTACCACTATAACCACCATCACCACTGTAATCACCCCCACCATCACCAATATAACCTTCCCCACCATCGCCACCTCTATAACCACCACCATCACTATAACCACCCCCACTATCACCATCACTATAACCACCCCACCATCACCGCTGTAACCACTTCTACCATCACCACCATTATAACCACCCCCATCATTACCACCACTATAATCACTCCTATCATTACCACCACTATAACCACCCCTACCATTACCACCACTATACCAACCCATACCATTACCCCATTATAACCGCCACCACCATCACTATAACCACCCCATCATCACCACTATAACCACCCCTACCATTACCACCACTATAACCACCCATACCATTATAACCACCATTATAACCGGCACTACCATCACCACTATAACCACCCTCACTATCACCATCACTATAACCACCCCCACCATCACCGCTGTAACCACTTCTACCATCACCACCACTATACCCACCCCTACCATTACCACCACTATAACCACCCCTACCATCACTATCACTATAACCACCCCTACCATCACTATAACCACCCCTACCATCACTATCACTATAACCACCACTACCATCACTATAACCACCACCACCATCACCACCACCCTCACCACCACAGTCACCACCATCAGTACATTCACCACCAGCACCACCACTACTACTACCACCCCCATCACCACTACAACCATCACCACCACTACTACACCATCACCACCACTACTAACACCACTACTACACCATCACCACCACTACTAACACCACCACTACTACCTCCACTACTACTACACCACCACTACTACACCACCACCACTACTACACCACCACCATTACTACACCACCACCATTACTACACCACCACCATTACTACACCACCACCACCACTACCACCACTACCACCACTACCACAACTACTACCACCACCACCACTACCACTACTACCACCACCACCACCACAACCACCACTACTACCACCACCACTACTACACCACCACCATTACTACACCACCACCACCACTACCACCACTACCACCACTACCACAACTACTACCACCACCACCACTACCACTACTACCACCACCACCACCACAACCACCACTACTACCACCACCACTACTACACCACCACTACCACCACCATCACTACTACCACCACCACTACTACACCACCCCTACCACCACCACCACTTCTACCACCACCACCATCCCCCACCATTCCTCTTCCCCACCACCACAATCATCCCCTCACCCCCACCACAACACCCCCAATAGTGAGACAAAAACATTTTTCTGATGAGGTAAATTAAAGCACATTTCTTTTACCAGAAGCACCAGTATGTGAACAGACCACGGAACGGGTGGGATTTCAACCCATGGCCCCGGAGTTTCAGAACTCACCATGAGTTCTAACCCCACCCGTTCCGTGGCTTGTTTGCAATCGTATTTATTCGATTTCGTGAGACATGAACAAATTAATGAAAAACTTATGAACAAAGGGTCACCTATGAACAAAGGGACATTCATGAACTAAGGATCACTCATGAACAAAGGGTCACTCATGAACAAAGGGTCACTCATGAACAAAGAGTCACTCACGAACAAAGGGTTACTCACGAACAAAGTGTCACGAACTAAGGGACACTCACGAACAAAGGGTCTCTCCCAAACAAAGGGTCTCTCCCGAACAAAGGGTCACTCATGAACAAAGGGTCACTCATGAACAAAGGGTCACTCATGAGCAAAGGGACAATCATGAGCAAAGGAACACTCATGACCAAAGGGCACTCATGACCAAAGGGGCACTCATGAACAAAGGAACAGTCATAAACAAAGGGTCACTCATAAACAAAGGGTCACTCATGAACAAAGAAAGCAATCTTTACTTGTAATCAAATAGAGATATTTACAGAGAAATAGACTGAACACATCGACTCCAGGCTAAGGGACTGATTACCTCACTCTCCGTTCTTCTCTGTATCAGACTGAAGAAGCCACTGGCTGGCGAAACGTTTCCACAATTTTCTAAATCATTTACATCACATTCATTATCATCCTTTAAAGACAAATTCTTGATTTTTTTTTCTTAAGAAATTTCGATTTGCCTGCGTGCTGGGAGATGCCAGACAAAGTTTAAAGCAAAAATTTGAAAAGAGCAATTTATAGTTTCCTCTGAGGCAACAGCGTTCAAAGTTTCAAGCTGATCGGATGAAGCATTCACAAGTTACTGCAGAAAGACTATTACTGTTAATTTACCAGTTTTTTTCAGCAAGATAAGAAAATTGACATTTTCTTCTTCTTCTTCTTCTTCTTCTTCTTCTTCTTCTTCTTCTTTTTCTTCTTTTCTTCTTCTTCTTCTTCTTCTTCTTCTTCTTCTTCTTCTTCTTCTTCTTCTTCTTCTTCTTCTTCTTCTTCTTCTTCTTCTTCTTCTTCTTCTTCTTCTTCTTCTCATTATCTAGCTATTGTAAAGAAACCAATTTGTTTAGTGGAATTTGGAAATTAAAACTTGTACAGCCTGATAATAATGCAAAAATTCACTTTACTAAAGCGCACCATCGCTGAAGTTTGAACTTTACCGGAAGAGTCATTCTGCAGTTATTGCACAGAAACCAATAATTCTAATTATTTCTTACAGATGAGGCATTCCCGAGTTTTCACACAGAAACAGCTGCGCTCTTTGCATTTGTAAAATTGGCACCATGGCACCGACACAGCGTTAAACAAATCGAACTATTTCCCATGAACAAGATTCACAAATATTGAAAATTCGACTTTGAGATACAAATGAATAACAGCGATTATTATTATTATTAAAAGAAGCGCTAAATCCGTATGGGTAATACATCAGAGAAATAGGGGGACTGGTGGGTTGGGGGGGGACTTAGTAGGGAGATAAGTTTGCCTAAGATACTCCAATATAGAAACTATATTATGCCAATATATCACCTTTATCATTAATATATATACTAATTGCTAACTTCTTATACTAATTGTTAAATTCTCAATGTTTAAATTCCAGTACCTAAATTTTGTAAACCTAACCTAACCTTACAATCTGTATATTCATTGTATAGCTATTGAGTAAGACCTATCATAAGACTGCCTGAAAAGCCTAGGCATACCTAGGCATATTATTGGCCATCTTGTAATATCAACTTTAATGTATAACTATTACATGAAATAAAGAATTTGAATTTGAATTTGAAGGAAGGAGGGAGAGTGGAAGAGAATTGACAATAAGTTGATTAGGAGGCCCACCAACCCAGCCACTAATCAGGAAGATTCCTCCCATAGGGAAGGACCAACCCACCCACATAACGGCCCACCATCCAGGGAGGACCCACCAGCCAGGGAGGACCCACCAGCCAGGGAGGACCCACCAGCCAGGGAGGATAAAACCAGCCAGGGAGGACCCACCAGCCAGAGAGGACCCACTATTCTCCCTCAGATCACTAACCACCTGGTCAATGGTACAACCAACAGATTCATTATTTTCAATTAACGAGGTTCTTGTCACACCTCGTCGTTGTGACCACAAGGTGATGACTACGAGGTGATGACTACGAGGTGATGACTACGAGGTGATGACCACGACGTGATGACTACGACGTGATGACTACGAGGTGATGACTACGAGGTGATGACTACGAGGTGATGACTACGAGGTGATGACTACGAGGTGATGACTACGAGGTGATGACTACGAGGTGATGACTACGAGGTGATGACTACGAGGTGATGACTACGAGGTGATGACTACGAGGTGATGACTACGAGGTGATGACTACGAGGTGATGACTACGACGTGATGACTACGACGTGATGACTACGACGTGATGACCACGACGTGATGACCACTGCCCCAAGGTACCAATACACGAGTGACGTGCTGACCAGTGTCCTAATACACGAGTTTTTGATGACCATTATCCAATACAAGTATTTTCTGACACTTAAGTCATCCCCAGTATTTTACAACGAACCTAAGTATCTATATAGTAGATTTTATATATATATATATATACTATATGAACTTTATTAATAGACATAATACATTGACAGAAAACAAACATGAATACATTGGTACTATATATCAAAGATTATGAATCTCCTACAGCTCCTCTGAAGCCGGACGCGAGCCCAGTGTGAAGCATGCATTTTCCCTCTGGATGGCTACGCTGAGGCGCTGGAACATGAAAGTGGCTGCCCTTGGGTCCCTGGTTCTTTAAGGAAACGTGTGGCAATTTTTCCCCATGATCCCACTGGGACAAATTGATACTGTTGGCTTATGTCCCTGTTCACACACACACACTCCTATCTATATATATATATATATATATATATATATATATATATATATATATATATATATATATATATATATATATATATATAGGGAGGTACCACCTCTGGAACTGCCCTGGGGACCCTCATGCTCAGATAAAAGAATAAACTTGCTTCAGGGAAAACTCAAGCTCAAGGTTCTCCCTGAAGCTGTTTGAAAATTTTCTCCTATCACCCCCTATATTTGATATATGCTTGCCCAGAATGCTGCAGGCATTTTCCCTCTGGATCCCAACACTGAGTCTCTGAAAGAGGAAGCTGGCCGCCCTGTGGTCCTTGGTTTCGATGATGAGTTTTTCACCCAGCTCTTTGAGGAACTTTAGAGCACACTTGCCCCATGCTCCCCATGCTCCAAGGGTCTCCCACCCTATTGGGATGAAGTTATATCAAGGGGGAAGGCCTTCATATTTGCAGGTCTTCTGGGTCTCCCTGTGGCTGGCATCTCCACCCCCTTCAGATATGAAGTATGGCAAGTAGATGTCTGCCAATGTGGTAGCACAGGTGTAGTCCCAGGCAATCTGCTTTCCATCCTTCCAGGGTAGCATAGTGACTCCATCAGGATGCTTTTATGATGTTGACCTCCTCATGTCTAGCATACTTCCCTTCTGATGTGTGACACACGAGACCATGAAGTCCGAATTGATCAGCCGTCGCCCTGCCGCAAATACACCTATGTTCGGTGAGGATGGGGGCGGCTAGGCGAAGAGTATATATATATATATGGCAGACACCATATTAATGAACCTCCAATTTCTTTATTATTAACGTTTCAGGTGTAATTTCGGCCATCTTCAGAATTTAAAATTACAATAAGAGTAATTCACAACTTTCGACAAAAACTTTTAAAAATTCTAATTAAAGTTTAAATCGGAAATACTGTACAAAGTAGTGAAAGAAATATAGTTATATAGCCAACACTCACCGCCTTCCGCCGCGCCCACACTCACCTCTTTCCGCCCCGCCCACACTCACCGCCTTCCCCCACGCCCACACTCACAGCTTTCCGCCCTTCCTGCAGTCACTGCCTTCCTCCCCGCCCACACTCACCTCCTTCCGCCCCGCCCACATTCACCGCCTTCCGCTCTGCCCACATCACCGCCTTTCCGCCCCGCCCACACTCGCCGCCTTCCCCACCCCGCCCACACTCACAGCTTTCCGCCCTTCCTGCAGTCACTGCCTTCCTCCCCGCCCACACTCACCTCCTTCCGCCCCGCGCACACTCACAGCTTTCCGCCCCTCCCACAATCACTGCCTTCCGCCCCGCCCACATCTTCCGCCCCGCCCACACTCACCGCCTTCCGCCAACATGCAGCACAAGAACCTCAGCATCAATATTCAAAACGCAGCGTCACGATCACTTTGATTGTCTGCTCACGGAGCAGAATATTTGAAAGTCTGCTGCTATAATCAGGACAGGGATAAATAGCAGACAGGGTATTGGTACGGAGGCAGAGCCGCGATAACGGAGCACAGAGCTCGCCCCAGACACACCATTTGTAACACCTGCCCTACGCACATATATGCCACACTTTCACATTTGAAAATAAACAATAAGCGGAATCGAACCATAAATCACTAAGGGCTCGGGTTCGATTCCCGGTCTGGGCGTGACTTATGGGCAAGACCCCTTAGGTCTGCTGTAAATAGCAGTAAATAGTTACCTGGGAGTTAGGTGGTTGTTCCGGGTGGCATCCTGGGGGTGGTGGGAGTGCGTATGACTGAGGAACAAAAAGGCACAATACCGTGACTGGAACGATACACAAATAACCCACACATAGAGGAGATAGAGAGAGAGAGAGAAAGAAAGAGAGAGAAAAAAAGGTTTTGACGACGTTTCGGTCCGACTTGACCAATTTACAAGTCACACTGACTTGTGACTTGTAAATGGTGTGATTTGTAAATGGTCCATGACGGACCGAAACGTCGTTCTAAAATTTCTTTCTCGTGCGTGAGGGTTACTTATGTATTGGGCCATTTTATTCTTCGTCGGAGTTAAAACTAGGCTTTGAAATGAGCCGAGGCTGATACCACCTCTGAGCCTTTAAAACTAATTGTGTAAACAAAAAGGCTGAGTTATTGTGCCTTCTATGGGAATTCTCAGCCTTTTAAGCTCAGAGCTCCAGCTTAAAAAGCGCTCACCCAGACGTTACGAGAAACTCTGCTAGACTTGCACTCGCTGTCAGAGTACAACTGTTCTTGTGTTGTGCATAGAGGCTGCACTGCCCAGAAGGCTGACAGTGTTGTTGCTAGGCCATGGAGCCTGACAGTGTTGTTGCTAGACCATGGAGACTGGCAGTGTTGTTGCTAGGCCATGGAGCCTGACCGTGTTGTTGCTAGGCCATGGAGACTGACAGTGTTGTTGCTAGGCCATGGAAACTGACAGTATTGCTGCTAGGCCATGGAGACTGACAGTATTGCTGCTAGGCCATGGAGACTGACAGTATTGCTGCTAGGCCATGGAGACTGACAGTATTGCTGCTAGGCCATGGAGACTGACAGTATTGCTGCTAGGCCAGGGAGACTGACAGTATTGCTGCTAGGCCATGGAGACTGACAGTATTGCTGCTAGGCCATGGAGACTGACAGTATTGCTGCTAGGCCATGGAGACTGACAGTATTGCTGCTAGGCCAGGGAGACTGACAGTATTGCTGCTAGGCCATGGAGACTGACAGTATTGCTGCTATGCCATGGAGACTAAGTTCAACTTTCGTAGGGAAACCAAACAGTCTGGTAGGTGTTACTGATGGGTCAGTCTGGTGGGTCTTACTCATGAGTCAGTAAGTCTCGTGGTCCTCACCTGAGCAGTAATGCAAAAAAAAAAAAAAAAAGATATTTTAAAACTTAAAGAATTCTAAATAGAATTAAAGAACACACTTTAATGCGCTAAGATAAAAGACAGAAATACAAAAACAAAAAATTGACCCCAGAGAGCCACGCTAGACCCCAGAGTGACAAGTTGGGGTCAATATAAAACACTTACGGTTTCCAAGCCAACGGAGGCTCCACCAACTTACTGAACTTACCTGGAAAAGAAATGGACTTATAAAAATAGGAATAATTTGTTATTACTTACTAATATTAGTAAAATAAATTATGACAGCTCGTTTGAGTGCAATGTATATATATATATATATATTAATCAAGAAATGAATGGATATATATATATATTAAGGCATATTGCATAGGAACCATTATGAAATGGTGATGAATATTATGACTGGGTCTCTCTCTCTTTCTCTCTCTCTCTCTTTCTCTCTCTCTCTCTCTCTCTCTCTTTCTTTCTCTCTTTCTTTCTCTCTCTTTCTTTCTCTCTCTTTCTCTCTCTTTCTCTCTCTCTCTCTCTCTCTCTCTCTCTCTCTCTCTCTCTCTCTCTCTCTCTCTCTCTCTCTCTCTCTCTCTCTTCTTTCTCTCTATCCTCTCATTTTGTTCTCCCTGGCAAAACACAATTGGTGAGGAAGACTGGCAAGGCACAACCCAGAAATGAGTAGAGTGAGGTGATTCAGCCAGACCAAGTAAGACGTATCATATCTGTCACTCAGTGGCCCCCACACATTCATGCTTAATCCAGTGAGGGGAAGAAACCATCTCATATGATCAAACGGGATATATTGACATCCCACATGCAGACGTGGATACAGACTAGAACAAAAATATTGATAAATACTTCAGAGAACCGACAAGTTAATGAGTTAGACACCTGTGTAATACTTGGGTAACTTTACTGTGGAAATGTTTCGCTATAAAATTACCCAAGTGTTGCCCAAGTGTCTAATTCCTCAATAGAAAAAAATATAAACACTACCGCACCCCTCGGGCCGACAAGCACAGACAAGAACACAGTAAACACCAAGGCAACCTTAAACCCAACCAGTTCTCCAGTTAAAGCGTTCGTAATCTTACGATTTACAGCGCTTGCCTTTCTGAGCACTCGGGATTTTTCGGAAATTAGCTATTCTCGATTAGGTTAGTGCAGGTTTGCCTAGGGTAATGTGCATTAAACTATATTTGCGGATAATTATCCGACAATAAATAAAAAAAAAAATAGGGTTGGCTTATGTCGGCCATCGCGGCCCGTATTGGAAAATCTGGAGCGTGCCTTTTCTGACGAACGGGGAATGGGCTGCATATAAGGGCACATGTACACAGGCTAGAAAGAATTCGACTATCTACAAACAGGTAAACAAACTAGAAGCACTGCTACAATCCACAGACAGGCAAACAATGAGACTAGAAGCTCCGACAACCGCAAACAAGACACGCGACACAGAAGTGCAGCTTCTCGGTATTGACAAAAACTGGGCCTCACCGCATTGCTGTGGCTTCAACGATGCATTCCATAAACAGTCGAATGTTCCGCCGTGCGCGTCGCCGCTCGCCCTCAGACATTATCGTTATAGCAGGTGTACACTGTACACTCACCTAGCAGGTGTACACCACAGCAGAGCAGGGTACACTCACCTTACGTCTACCCACTTTAATTTACAGTCGAAAGAAACGCTATAAAACTGAAACTCTTTACATCTTAGAGCCTAAGTTACTCAGCTGCAATTGTCACTTAGAGTAAAGATAGAGCCCTTCCTTATATAGATCATCCAGTGAGTTAGCTTTGAATGATCGACTTTAAGGAGCTCTTGTCGTAACATTGATCACACTCTCACCTGCGTTAAATCAAGGATACTGACGTTTACTAAACAATGGAATCAGGTTAACACGATAACACACTATCTACCAGTCTAGTTTTTTTCATGCTAAGAGCGAGGGCACGTATAGCGGACGAATGTTGAATTAACCGGTGGATAGTGAAGGGAGCTCAGATTGAGCTCCGCGGAACCCAGGCGTTCTCTGGAACCTTCAGATTTTTTTTTTCATGGCCGGGAGAGATGAGGACGATTATTTTATTATTTTTTCCTCCATTTTTTAACTGGAATAGTAACTGGCAGTGTTTAAAAAAATATATTTTCATATAACTGATTAGGTATTTTAGAGATTGGACCTCGTCATTTGAGTTATTTTATATATTTTTTAGGTTGAGGCCTAAGCTAAAGAAATCAGTTATATAGTTATATATCTATTCATATATATAACCTATTCAGATATATAACTTTGTTAGAATAAACATTAGGTTAAAGATTGCAAAAAATTATTAGTTTTATTGATGAACTTTAGATATATTTTAAATTTGATGACTTAAATAGAGTAGACCAGATATAGAAATAGACCAGCTATTCTGCTCGGTAATTCTTCTTAACTGTTTTGCCAGAGAAGATAGACTTTGATACTCTGAAACGTTTGGATGATAGACAAAGCTGTTTGGATATTATATTAATGTTGGGAGAATTACCGACTATGTGTTAGGTAAAAGGAAGATGTCTGGATATTAAACGAAGATATATACTAAGGCTTTGGTTCTCTAGTCATTATTCGTCTTAGTTTTCCACCTGGAAAAATCTTTCTGAAAATAATACGACATAATATGCGGTTAATAATCTTTTTTTGTGTGTGTGTGAAGACGTTTCGCCCACCAGAGACTTTATCAATTGTTCTATCGTGTATTTTTATCACAGTTGTCGGTATATAGCATCACTGATATGCAAGATCTAGACTACAGATGAGCAGGTTGGACTTGACGTGTTTTACCTCCACGCAGTAACAGCAAGAAACGAGAGCGTCTGTTGTATACAAACAGCTGGTGATAAACCACTGTGTGCAGTGAAACCTCTGTTACGAACTTTTCATTCAAGACGAAACTATCCAGTTTGGACGAAACGTCGCAATAAAGGTATCACCGTAAAAAGTCTCTCTCACTACCTGGCGACTTAAATCGTCGTTGATCTAAACTCTGCTAGTTCTGATTTATAAGGTTTGGTTATCAGTGATTTTGGTTTTAATCCTCATTCGTGAGAATTATAGGAGTGTTAATGTTATTAAATGCTTGTATAATGCGTCTTGCCTTTCACTCCACGTAATAAAACAAGCGTGATATTTCCCAAAGATATTTTTTTAGCTAGGGTATTAAAAATTAGCAAGAAATTGCACATAACGTGTCGGGTTTTTTTTATTTTTTTATGCTTTATTTTTATTGAAATATTGAATTGAGTCAAAGGAGGATTACATAAGAACAAAGAAGATTTAGGAAGAGCATAAGAACATAAAAAAGGAAGAGCACTGTAGCAGGCCTACTGGCCCATACTAGGCAGATCTTTTTCAAACCCAAAGCCGCTGACAAGAATATTTATCCAATCCATTTTCAGTGTTACCCAAGGAATAAGCTTGACAGATAAAGTGTTTACATTGAAACATAAATGAATAATATCTTAGAGAACGGTAAGAAACTGTTTGTCTCATTTAAGGAATTAGAAAAGGCATATGACGGGGTATTTATGGAAGTAATGTGGCAGATGTTGCAAATGTATAGAAGAGATCATAGGAGATAAGGGGACTTTTTTAAGGCAAAAGTAAGTCTTAGTAGGGATGTATGAGGTCACCAGGGGTGTTTAAAAATATTTATAGACGAGATTGTAAAAGAAGTGAAAGTTATGATGTGTGATGTGTGATTAGAAGATAGTGAATCTGATAAGAAATTGGAGGTTCAACAGTTGCTCCTTGCTGATGACACAGTTCTTTTGGGGGATTCTGAAGAGAATTTGTAAATAGTGGAAGAGTTTGGGAGGGCTTGTAAAATAAGGACATTAAAAGTGAACATACAAAAGAGCATAGTGATAAGAGTAGCAAAACGTCTAGAAAAAAAAGGTTGGATATCAGACTAGAGGGAGTATGGAGAAAGGGAAGCGTCTAGATATATGGGAGTGGACATGTCTGCTGATGGGTCTGTGAAAGCCGACCGAGGTGAACCATAGAATACACGAAAGAAAATCCGGTACATGAAATGTTGAAACATCTGTAAAAGGAAGTTAATCTGTGAAAGCAAGAAAAGGGAATGTGTTAGAGTATAGTGGTACCAACATTGTTGTGAGTAAATAGTTTAGAAAAACCGACACACTTGTTCAGTATTTGGGGTATCCTTATTCTGAAAACGTTTTGCCATCCAGTGGTTTCTTCAGTCCAGTGCAGAGAAAGATGGAAGATGAGGAGGAGTTTGAGGTAATCAGTCCCTCTTATTATTAAATTATTGTAAACTTATCTAAAATATATTTAGTTGGATTAGGCTAAATTAAATTGCGCCTTTTATAATAAGGTTAGGTAAGTTTCCTAAAGTTTTTTTGGTAATTTTTTTTTTAATTTTTACATTAACATAAATGAAAAATATATATATTTAAACGTATAAGAGAAAATTTTAGAAAGGACTTGATTTTAAATGAGTTCTTGCTAATTGACCAGTTTTACCTATTCGGCACGACATATATAAATATAATCGCAAACAAGCTATAAAAAGATACAAAAGAAATAAAGGGGGTGAAAGATGGCTCTAGGCCTTTCTTGCTGCAGTCAGCACATCATTAGAAGTTTGCAATGTTGCAAAAATGAGTAGGAAGTCCAAGTTCAGGGTAACGATTCTAACTGGAATTGGGACGATGTGTAAAAGAAGGAAATTTAAAGTGAACATACAAAAGAGCATAGTGATAAGAGAAGCAAAAAGTCTAGGCAAAGAAAGGTTGGGTATCAGACTGGAGGGAGTATGCTGCTAGAATCGTTCCTCTGAACGAAATTTCTGCAACATTGCAAGCTTCTAATGATGTGGTGGCCTAGAGCTATCATTCAACTCTCCCTGTGGTTGTTTTCATGCATACATATATTATGAGTGTGTGTGTACCTGTGTGTACTCACCTAATTGTACTCACCTAATTGTGGTTGCAGGGGTCGAGTCATAGCTCTTGGCCCCGCCTCTTCACTGGTCGCTACTAGGTCCCTCTTCCCGCTCCATGAGCTTTATCGTACCTCTGTGTGTGTGTGTGTGTGTGTGTACCTGCCTGCAGTGCCAACTTCTCTGGCGAATGGGGTCACCTTTCACACTGCCAGAGATATATCATTATCGAGATCAGAACACCGGATGGCAGCAGGCAACGATGGCACCTGCAGGCCCGGATGAGGGCCTTGGCTTCCCCGCGGCACACACCAGGTCCCCCTCGAGCGAGACGACAATGTCGCCATCACAGGGCTAACTGAAACCTGCTATACGCCTTACGCTTTCACTTATATCTTCTTTCATTCATACTCTAGTTCATCCATTCAGACTCTCACTCGTACGTTCATCTTTTCGTTCAATCATACTTTAGAATTTAGGTCATTAGTTCTCTTATTATTTATTCATGTTATTAAACCATATTTTCATTCATTCATCTCTCTCTCTCTCTCTCTCTCTCTCTCTCTCTCTCTCTCTCTCTCTCTCTCTCTCTCTCTCTCTCTCTCTCTCTCTCTCTTTCTCTCTCTCAAAGTCAGGAAAAACAAAGTAATCGCGGGATTTCTTGTGACAAAATTCTTTACTCATTCTTGAGAAAATTGCCAAGAATTCCTTGCAAGTGTGTCATCGAGGGCGCTGAGCAGGCAGCTGTGGTTCATATGGTTGACGAGAAGAGGGTGGGCGGTGGAGAGGGTGGGCGGTGGAACGGGTGGACTGGGGGGAGGGTGGGGGTTTAGGTGGGATTGGTTGGGGAATTTGGGATGAGACCCACTAAGACTCTCCAGCACTATCTCGAATCTTGAAGCATCTTCAGTTTATTTTCATTCACATTTGTGTCAGATGGGAACTGGACAATCCCCAAATTATATTCTTCACTGAATGCTACTTTAGTCTAGCTTTACACTGCATCATGTTCGCGGTAATTATCTAATAGTTATGTCAAGCTGACAGTCATCATCAAGTTACGTCAACGCGAGGGTATGGCTGACAGCGGATACTACGCTGTTTTTTTTTATTCTTTGGAAACAATACACACTTTTTATATGACGTGAGGAAGGTATATATATATATATATATATATATATATATATATATATATATATATATAATTTGGCTCCAGAAAGAAATATTTTACATTCTGATGATGGTTCAGTAGCTGAAGTAATATGAAGATTAACTTTTCTTTGGTTGTAGTTTTTACAAGTTTGAGAGCATTGTTTGTGGTTACAACCATCAACCCCTTACAGACATCCTAAGGCAGCCTACAATTGATGGCAAATCACCATTTTAACAATTATGTTAAAAAATTGGCGAGTTTATCAACATTTTTGTATCACAGATAATACCATATTGCAGTAACTGAAATGAAAATTGTGCAGTATCTGAAGGTATAACTATTTACCCAGTGGAAATTGAATAAAGATCCTCTGTGAGGGATGAAACTCCTCCGGAAATGCTCTTCACAGGCTGAGCAGCGTCAGCATAATAAACTGGCCGCCCATCAGACAAAAAAATTAACAATCTCCCAGCCTTTCAGTTCTGGTTATTTTCAACGCCAGCTGATTTTGCGGGCCGGCTGGTCCCTCGTTAACCAATCAGCAGATAATAGGCCTATCTGAACTGTGACTAATGAACTCCCTGGAGCACAGTGCTCCAGGAAGTATAGGGGTAGTCACAAGAAAGTCTGGGATTCACATGAGATAGGCCTACATAATTTATGATTACAAAACACCACCTCTACATTATAAATACGAGTTTTAGCCCCCTGTAGGGAATGATGAGCATTAAGTCGACCTTGACACACTGAAGCCCTGAGGTGACCTTTCTAATGTTGTACGACCCTTAATAAATGAACTTCCCTATGTCCAGGGACACTTTACAAGGTGACTTTCCTGCACCTCTAGTCTGTAAATGACAGAAATAATTCATAGAAAGAGAAGACTTAAAGTAGCAAACTTAACTTACAGGACCTCTGTTACTTACAAGTTGGGTGTGGGTCACCACAGCAGGCAACTCCTTCTCTCTTAGTCTCACATGTAATTAAATCTGTTACTTATTTTATGTGGTCCCAGGGGTCATGTCCCTCGCAGCCCAGTCTCAGAAAAGGCATTCTAAACTGAAAAAGAATTACCATGCGACTTGAAGGCTCATATGAAACACAAGGAAATTAGAGATAAGCAGAAGTTTGAACTATTTATATGCCATCTTACGTGTCAATAAACAGAAAAAGACAGATAATGATGCCAGAGTGCAAAACACTTAACAGATTTCCGTTTTATAATGGCATCGAGAAATTTATGACGAATTTAACAAATGAAACATAAAATATGTGTGCGAAGTGTTGAATACAAACTGAGTAATCAAATCTTAAGAGAAAGCATGAAATATTGACATAGATGTTGTGGTGGTGAGTCTAAACAAAACAACCTTCTTACCAGAAAAACTCAAATTAACACCAGGGCAACTTAGCAGTGGTAGTGAAACTGGCTGATGCAATGTTAAGAGAATTTATAATATCTTTCATAATTTATAATATCTTTCTTTAATATCTATCGACGGTGAAGTGGTTAAAACACTTTAATGGATTACGTGCAAGAGGAAAGTTGGAATATGCAACTTGCACATTGCTGATGGTTTGTTAAAACAAATCCATTAGTACAAGTGAAAAATGTTAAAGATGTGTGACAATGTGAAATTTAGAATTGAAACATTGTTAAGTAAAAGGACACAATTGCAACTAATGTGACATTTTATTGTGGCAACGTTTCGCTCTCCAGGAGCTTTCTCACATTAGTTGCAATTGTGTCCTTTTACTTAACATATTGTCGGTAATTCTACCAATATTATTGAAACATTGTTGTAAGGTTGAAGACACAAGAATTTCCCTCGTTGGTAACAGAGGAAAAACGGAAACTGTATCTCCATATATGTTCATAAAATTGTAACGAAAATTTATAAGATTTCGTGATTTCAGTAAGGTAGAACAAGAGGTTATAATTTTCCATTATAAAAATAAATTTGCAAAACAAAGGCGTATAAAGTGTCTTCATACATAGAGGAACTGACAGCCGGAGTGGATTCCAAGAGGAGGTAGTAGTGTTTCAACTAGTGGAAGCCTAATTTACATGATAGAGTAATTGTAAAAGAAGAAACACCACACACACACACACACACACACACACACACACACACACACACACACACACACACACACCAGTTGGAAGTTGAAGACTCAGATGAATCACAGGGATTTAGGAAGTATTTCTTCAGTCAGAGTGGTCGGTAAGTGGAATAGTTTGGGAAGCGATGTAGTGGAGGCAGGTTCCATTCATAGCTATAAGAAGAGGTATGATAAAGCTCATGGTGCAGGGAAAGTGACCCAGTAGCGGCCAGTGAAGAGGCGGCGCCAGGAGCTGTGAATCGACCCCTGCAACCACAACTAGGTGAGTACACAAATTCTACCCCGCCCAACCCACTCCCCTTCCCTCCCCAACCTCTAGCCAAAACAATCCAATCTGACATCTGCCGTGTGCCTCCCTGACCATGGGCCGCTCCCCATCACCTGGTCTGCCAATCTGTCTGTTTTCATCAGCTAACCAGCGCCCCTCTCAGACGCCAGTTCCTACCCCTGTTTGACGCCACTAACCACCCCTGAATAACGCTACTACCTACTCCTATACGAGGTCACTAGCTACCCTAGTTTGATATCACTAACCAACCCTGACACCACTAACTCCCCCCCCATCCGTCACTGACGCCACTATCACCCTTATCTGACGCCACTACCACCCTTAAATGACATCACTAAAGAAACCAGAAATTCACCCATGATTGACGACGCTAACAGCCGATGTATGACGCCACTAACTACCCTTAAATGACAGTACTAACAGCGGCCCTGCCTGTCGTTCTTAAACAGCTTTGGTTGACGTCTCTTGTCACGTGTCTACGAGGCCTATAACTACGCCTGACCGAACGCCATTAAGCACCACCTTAATGATTCTACTAATCACCGATATATGGCACCATTAACCACCCATGACTGACACCACTAACCCCTCCTTAAACAAACCACAAACTCACAAGGTGGTAAATGAATCCCCCTGACTGACCCAAATAATACCCTTGACTAACGCCAATAACTATAGTCAATCCAAAACTACCACGGGATTGTTTTGCATTATGTATCGCTTGTTCGCGATTATTGTATAATATATATATATATATATATATATATATATATATATATATATATATATATATATATATATATATATATATATATATATATATACTATATATATATTATAACAAGCGCAATTTAATTTAGCCTAATCCAACTAAATATAACTTGACTCACGAAATCGTAATGACACGATTGCAAACAAACCATACTCTGACCGCGGGTTCGAACCCCACCAGTGGTATGTTTTTTCAACTAAATATATTTTATATAAGTTCATAATAATTCATTAATAAACAAACACAATTAAATACATTTTTTTCGTTACGTTCAGAATGATTTTTGCAAGCGAATATTTGTGTATGCAATAATTTAGCAAAAATCATTCTGAGCGTAACGAAAAAAATGTATTTCATTGTGTTTGTTTATTAATGAATTATTATAAACTTATGTAAAATATATTTAGTTGAAAAAACATACCACGGTGGGTTCAACCCGATCAAGTATGGTTTGTTAATCGTGTCATTATTTCTGAGTCAAGTATATTTAGTTGGATAAACTAAATAATTCCTTCTTATAATAAGGTTAGGTAATTTTCCTAAGGCTCTTTTGGTACAAAATCATTAATTTTATATTACCGAAAATGAAAAAATATATATCTTTAAATGTAAAAGATTTTTTTTAGAAAGGAATTAATTTTAATATATATATATATATATATATATATATATATATATATATATATATATTATATATATATATATATATATATATATATATATATATATATATATATATATATGTAA
>WNWK01004518.1:120000-138437 GCA_009830355.1 Cherax destructor | reverse complement strand
AGTGGTATGTGAGGTCTGCGAGTAACACGTAGTCTACAGTGCTCCTCTACCTGGCCTGACCTGACACACCTGATCTACCAGTTAATGTATTCTATGATTCACCTGTCTGCTCGCCCTTTTCTACTAGAAATTACCAATTGCTATTTGTTACTGAGTACTTGATATCCTATTCCTTATCTTACTATGAGAGTTGACCGTTCACAAACAGCTTAGCGGTTAGGTAATTGGATCTTACTCCCGACACCCGAAAACCACGCATAGGTGAATACTTGCGATGCGATGCAGCTTGGCCAGCGTGTAGTATCCTGTAGATTGTCCAACTCAATGTGATGTTCTGGCGTATATCCACTTTCGTTTCTTGTCGATATATAATATAACCTATTCACTGTATTTCTTTCACTTGTCACATATTTATTTCACTTTATTATCTAGGGTGACACACGTGGCAACGTCGCCTGGAGCACACTAGGCCCACTGACCCCGCCACCAAATATTTATTTCTAGTTCACTTATAAAATTATGGCTCTTCCCACACTTATGTGGCTCAGGGCAACTCGTAAATCACTTCAAGGGTTGTTCACTACCCTGACACACTTGATAACCCCTGTAGTACCCTTGTGTAGCCCTCAAAAACACTTATATTCACGGAGCCCTACAAGATGCGACTGTGTGTGTGTGTGTGTGTGTGTGTGTATGTGTGTGTGTTAGGGTGGCAGTGTGTACCAGAGTGGTAGTGTTTACCAGTGTGTACCAGGGTGGCAGTGTGTACCAGGGTGGCAGTGTGTACCAGGGTGGCAGTGTGTGGCAGTGTATACCAGGGTGGCTATGTGTGGCAGTGTGTACCAGGGTGGCAGTGTGTGGCAGTAGTGTGTGTGTGCCAGGGTGGCTATGTGTGGCAGTTTGTACCAGGGTAGCAGTGTGAACCAGGGTGGTAGTGTGTACCAGCGTGGCAGTATGTACCAGGGTGGCAGTGCGTGGCAGTGTGTACCAGGGTGGCAGTGTGTGGCAGTGTGTACCAGGGTGGCAGTGTACCAGGGTGGTAGTGTGTACCAGCGTGGCAGTATGTACCAGGGTGGCAGTGCGTGGCAGTGTGTACCATGGTGGCAGTGTGTGTGTATGTTAGTGTGGCAGTAGTGTTTGTGTGCCAGGGTGGCTGTGTGTGGCAGTGTGTACCAGGGTGGTTGTGTGTGGCAGTGTGTACCAGGGTGGCAGTGTGTGTGCATGTTAGTGTGGCAGTAGTGTGTGTGTGGCAGTGTGTACCAGGGTGGATGTGTGTGGCAGTGTGTACCAGGGTACCAGGGTGGCAGTGTGTACCAGGGTGGCAGTGTGTGGCAGTGTGTACCAGGGTGGTAGTGCGTGGCAGTGTGTACCAGGGTGGCAGTGTGTGGCAGTGTGTGCCAGGGTGGCAGTGTGTGCCAGTGTGGCAGTGTGTGGCAGTGTGTGCCATGGTGGCAGTGTGTGCCATGGTGGCAGTGTGTGGCAGGGTGGCAGTGTGTGGCAGTGTGTGCCAGGGTGGCAGTGTGTGGTAGTGTGTGCCAGGGTGGCAGTGTGTGCCAGGGTGGCAGTGTGTGGCAGTGTGTGCCAGGGTGGCAGTGTGTGGCAGTGTGTGCCAGGGTGGCAGTGTGTGGCAGTGTGTGCCAGGGTGGCAGTGTGTGGCAGTGTGTGCCAGGGTGGCAGTGTGTGGCAGTGTGTGGCAGTGTGTGGCAGTGTGTGGTAGTGTGTGCCAGGGTGGCAGTGTGTGCCAGGGTGGCAGTGTGTGGCAGTGTGTGCCAGGGTGGCAGTGTGTGGCAGTGTGTGGCAGTGTGTGGTAGTGTGTGCCAGGGTGGCAGTGTGTGCCAGGGTGGCAGTGTGTGGCAGTGTGTGCCAGGGTGGCAGTGTGTGGCAGTGTGCGCAACATACACCGCCTGGAGTATTAAAGATGTATTTATGTATGAATTACGGAGATCCAGGGAGATAATACTGAGTGAAGCTTCCTGTGTTCTCCCTACCTCCCACTACTGTTGTCTCCCTTACTACTGTTGTCTCCCTTACTACTGTTGTCTCCCTTACTACTGTTGTCTCCCTTACTACTGTTGTCTCCCTTACTACTGTTGTCTCCCTTACTACTGTTGTCTCCCTTACTACTGTTGTCTCCCTTACTACTGTTGTCTCCCTTACTACTGTTGTCTCCCTTACTACTGTTGTCTCCCTTACTACTGTTGTCTCCCTTACTACTGTTGTCTCCCTTACTACTGTTGTCTCCCCACAACACTGTTGTCTGTTGTCTCCTAACAATACTGTTATCTGTTGTCTCCTAACAATACTGTTATCTGTTGTCTCCTAACAATACTGTTATCTGTTGTCTCCCCACAACACTGTTGTCTGTTGTCTCCCAACAATACTGTTATCTGTTGTCTCCCAACAATACTATTATCTGTTGTCTCCCCACAACACTGTTGTCTGTTGTCTCCCCACAACACTGTTATCTGTTGTCTCCCAACAACACTGTTATCTGTTGTCTCCCAACAATACTGTTATCTGTTGTCTCCCCACAACACTGTTGTCTGTTGTCTCCCCACAACACTGTTATCTGTTGTCTCCCCACAACAATGTTATCTGTTGTCTTCCCACAACACTGTTATCTGTTGTCTCCCCACAACACTGTTATCTGTTGTCTCCCCACAACACTGTTATCTGTTGTCTCCCCACAACACTGTTATCTGTTGTCTCCCACAACACTGTTATCTGTTGTCTCCCCACAACACTGTTATCTGTTGTCTCCCCACAACACTGTTATCTGTTGTCTCCCCACAACACTGTTATCTGTTGTCTCCCAACAACACTGTTATCTGTTGTCTACCCACAACACTGTTATCTGTTGTCTCCCCACAACACTGTTGTCTGTTGTCTCCCAACAACACTGTTATCTGTTGTCTCCCCACAAAACTGTTATCTGTTGTCTCCCCACAACACTGTTGTCTGTTGTCTCCCCACAACACTGTTGTCTGTTGTCTCCCCACAACACTGTTATCTGTTGTCTCCCCACAACACTGTTATCTGTTGTCTCCCCACAACACTGTTGTCTGTTGTCTCCCCACAAAACTGTTATCTGTTGTCTCCGCACAACACTGTTATCTGTTGTCTCCCCACAACATTGGTATCTGTTGTCTCCCCACAACACTGTTGTCTGTTGTCTCCCAACAACACTGTTATATGTTGTCTCCTTACAAAACTGTTATCTGTTGTCTCCCCACAACACAGTTGTCTGTTGTCTCCCCACAACACTGTTGTCTGTTGTCTCCCCACAAAACTGTTATCTGTTGATAATTTCAGTGGAACATCGTCCACACACACACACACACACACAGGTACACACACACACACACAGGTACACACACACACACACACACAGGTACGCACGTCTCCGGAAACACACATCAACCAGATAACCGCGGCAGCATATGGGCGACTGGCAAACCTAAGATTAGCGTTCCGTTAACTTAACAAGGAATCGTTCAAGACACTGTACACCGTGTACGTCAGGCCCATACTAGAGTATGCAGCACCAGTCTGGAACCCACACCTGGTCAAGCACGTCAAGAAATTAGAGAAAGTGCAAAGGTTTGCGACAAGGCTAGTTCCACAGGTCAGGGAAATGCAATATGAAGAAAGGTTGAAGGAAATAGGACTAACAACACTGGAGGACAGAAGGGTTAGAGGAGACATGATAACGACATACAAAATACTGCAGGGAATCGACAAGGTAGATAGTGACAGGATGTTCCAGAGAGGGAATACAGAAACAAGGGGACACAACTGGAAGCTGAAGACTCAGATGAGTCAAAGGGACGTTAGGAAGCACTTCTTCAGCCATAGAGTAGTTAGGAAGTGGAATAGTCTAGCGAACGATATAGTGGAGGCAGGAACCATACATAGTTTTAAGACAAGGTATGATAAAGCTCATGGAGCAGGGAGAGCAGAGACCCAGTAGCGGACAGCGAAGAGGCGGGGCCAGGAGCTGCGTCTCGACCCCTGCAACCACAATTAGGTGAGTACACACACACACACAGGTACACACACACACAGGTACACACACACAGGTACACACACACAGTTACACACAGGTACCTCCTCTACTTAAGTTACAAACTTAAGTCCTGGGAGAAGGGAGTAAAAGTGCTTCAGGGAGCAATACTGTCTTCTCCCTGAAGTCTTTCCAGTTTCTACCTCCCTCTCTCCCTTCGTTTCGTTGGTGTAAAGGTACAACGGTGTGTTTGTCAGCAACGAAATTACCAGCACATGGGATGTATGTGTTACCTGAGGAGTTACCTCTCTGGATGGCAACGCTGAGAAGCTGCAGTTCCTGTAAGGACTTTGATAAAGTTCATCACTGGAAATTTTATTGATAAAGTAGCGGCACATGGTATAGGAGGGGAAATTGTCTCCTGAGTCGAGAGGGTTGCATCAGTGGAGAAGAACCAGACTGGGAAGTTGTTACGAGTTGTGTGCCACAAGGATCAGTGTTGGGTCCCTAGTTGTTTATAATAAACATTAATGGCGGAATGAACAGCAATATAAGCAAGCTTGTTGATGACACTATAACAGGTCAACTAACTTGTGATGACAATAGAAAACTAGAGAATGGCCAGGAGAGGTTAATGTTGTGGTCACATTACACTAGAGAATGGCCAGGAGAGGTTAATGTTGTGGTCACATTACACTAGAGAATGGCCAGGAGAGGTTAATGTTGTGGTCACATTACACTAGAGAATGACCAGGAGAGGTTAATGTTGTGGTCACATTACACTAGAGGATGACCAGGAGAGGTTAATGTTGTGGTCACATAACACTAGAGGATGACCAGGAGAGGTTAATGTTGTGGTCACATTACACTAGATGATGACCAGGAGAGGTCACTGTTGTGGTCACAGGTGTGGCAGATGAACTTCAATATAGACAAGTGTAAGCTTCTAATCCTGGGAAAAGAAAATAACTATGTCACTTATAAACTTAATAATGTAGATCTTTGTCGAGATGAAAGTGAAGATTTAGGAGTTCTGGTTAGCAGAAATTTTAAGTCAAGACAACAGGGCTTAAGTATTTGCAAAGAAGATAACAGAATTCTTGGCTTCATATCAAGACGTATAAATAACAGGAGGCCTCAGGTTCTTCAACTCTATATATCTTTGGTTAGGCCTCATTTAGACTATGATGGTCAGTTCTGGTCACCGTATTACAGAATGGATATAAATGCTCTGGAAAACGTACAAGGAAGGATGACAAAGTTAATCCCATCTATCAGAAATCTTTCCTACGAGGATAGACTGAGGGCCCTGTCTATCCTACGAGGATAGACTGAGGGCACTGTCTATCCTACGAGGATAGACTAAGGGCCCACTCTATCCTACGAGGATAGACTGAGGGCCCTGTCTATCCTACGTGGATAGACTGAGGGCCCTGTCTATCCTACGAGGATAGACTGAGGGCCCTGTCTATCCTACGAGGATAGACTGAGGGCCCTGTCTATCCTACGAGGATAGACTGAGGGCACTGTCTATCCTACGAGGATAGACTAAGGGCCCACTCTATCCTACGAGGATAGACTGAGGGCCCTGTCTATCCTACGAGGATACACTGAGGGCACTGTCTATCCTACGAGGATAGACTGAGGGCCCTGTCTATCCTACGAGGATAGACTGAGGGCCCTGTCTATCCTACGAGGATAGACTGAGGGCACTGTCTATCCTACGAGGATAGACTGAGGGTCCTGAACCTGCACTCTAGAAAGGCATAGAATTAAGGTATATAAATGGAAGACAGGAATAAATAAAGGAGTTATAAATAACGTGCTAAAAATATCCAACCAAGACATGACTCACACAAATGGATTTAAGCTGGAAAAAATGAGATTTAGAAAGTATATTGAGAAGAAGTGGTTTGACAATAGAGTTGTAGATGAGTGGAACAAAGAGCTAGGTAGCGTCAGTAAGGCAGGAACTTTGGGCATCTCTAAATATAGGTTGGACGAGTACATGAGTGGGTGTGAGTTAGACCTAACTAGCATGAACCAGCAGGCCTACCGAGGTACCCTCGTTCTCACGTTCTTGTGATCCAGAAAATAACTAGAAGACTTTGTGGAGAGGATGTCTAGATAACTCTCTCTCTCTCTCTCTCTCTCTCTCTCTCTCTCTCTCTCTCTCTCTCTCTCTCTCTCTCTCTCTTCCTCTCAATCATCTACCAGCCAGGAGAATGACCTTCGTCAGGTCTTTCATGTTTGGTATAAGAACATTTGCGTTTTCATGACTCATGGGAATGGCTTGGAATGACCTGGAATGACCTGGAAATGACTTGGAATGACCTGGAATGGGAATGACGTGTTGGGGTAACGTCCGTTTTGTTATGCTAATGATGGCATTTGGGAAATGCGTTTTGTTGTTGTTGATGGTGATGGTGGTAATGGTGGTGGTGGGAATGGTGGTGGTGGGAATGGTGGGGGAGGTTGTGGTAGGAATATTGTAGGTGGTAGGAATGGACAGTGTTACTGGTAGTGATGGTGGTAGTGATGGTGGTAGTGATGGTGGTAGTGATGGTGGTAGTGATGGTGGTAGTGATGGTGATAGTGATGGTGATAGTGATGGTGGTAGTGATGGTGGTAGTGATGGTGGTAGTGATGGTGGTAGTGATGGTGGTAGTGATGGTGGTAGTGATGGTGGTAGTGATGGTGGTAGTGATGGTGATAGTGATGGTAGATAGATGGTGATAGTGTGGTGTAGTGATGGAAAGGTGGTAGTGATGGTGGATAGTGATGGTGGTAGTGATGGTGGTAAGTGTAGATGGTGGTAGTGATGGTGGTAGTGATGGTGGTAGTGATGGTGGTAGTGATGGTGATGTGATGTGGTAGTGATGGTGGTGATGGTAGTGATGGTGCGAGTGATGGTGGTAGTGATGGTGGTAGTGATGGTGGTAGTGATGGTGGTAGTGATGGTGGTAGTGATGGTGGTAGTGATGGTGTTAGTGATGGTGGTAGTGATGGTGGTAGTGATGGTGGTAGTGATGGTGATAGTGATGGTGGTAGTGATGGTGGTAGTGATGGTGGTAGTGATGGTGGTAGTGATGGTGGTAGTGATGGTGGTAGTGATGGTGGTAGTGATGGTGGTAGTGATGGTGGTAGTGATGGTGGTAGTGATGGTGGTAGTGATGGTGGTAGTGATGGTGGTAGTGATGGTGGTAGTGATGGTGGTAGTGATGGTGGTAGTGATGGTGGTAGTGATGGTGGTAGTGATGGTGGTAGTGATGGTGGTAGTGATGGTGGTAGTAGTACTCTGTCTCATCTCTTCCTTCCACACACTCTTCCCCCCCCGCCCCTCCTATCTCCCACCCCCCCTCTCCACCCCCCCCCTCCCAGTTTTCACTTAGTGCTGGGAGTATCAGGTTTATACTGCCATCTGCTTTAAGTACAGACTGAGGCAACACCATGTGCCAGAGGATATATATATATATATATATAGAACAACCACGGGGGAAGCTGAATGATAGCTCTAGGCCTTTCGTGTTGCAATCAATACATCATCAAGAGCTTGCAATATTGCAGAAATAAAGAAGAATTCCAAGCAAATATATTCAGAGGAAGCGTTTATACTACCACCACTACTACCACCACTACTACCACCACTACTACTACTACTACCACTACTACAATTACCACCACTACTACCACCACTACTACTACCACTACTACTACTACTACAATTACCACCACCTCCACCACTACTACTACCACTACTACTACAATTACCACCACCACCACCACTACTACTACCCCACTTGCTTCCCGCCAGTACGGCTACGCTAGCGGGAGATTCGTCTATAAAAACTTGCATTTGTGGACACAGTGGTGCCTATGCTAACCTTCCTATGGTGTATAAATATACCTAGTTGGATAAATCTTATTGAAGCTAGCTGGCCCAGTGCCTTACGCGACGGTCTGGAGTTTTGAGACTCTCTGACCGCGGGTTCTAACCCCACCCGTGGTATGGTTTGTTTGCAATCGTGTCATTACGATTTCGTGAGTCAAGTTATCTTACTTTGTATTCGCTACTGACATTGTTAAAGCGTTCGAGAGGCTTAACGTTTGTGCAAACCTGTTTGATGTTACACTTGCCGAACTGCACAAACACACACTTCTAATATCAACAAGAAAATAATAAAATAAAGTCTGATTTAGGTGCGCATCAAGAATCTGAATCTGAACCAGCTGTTCCCGACTCAGCTTCAAGAATCACTGAATCATGCCAGCGGCCTGACTCTTCAAAATCTAATCACGTGAGCTGTTACGCAAAATCACTGAATCGTGAACGGTTCCACTCACTTCAAGAATCACTGAATCACGTGACCAGCTGTTCCGACTCAGCTAAGAATCACTGTCACGTGAACACCTGCACGATTTCGTGAACCAGGCTTACTACTTGAATCCTAACGTGAAAGCGTTCCTGACTGCTTAGTACTGATCAGTGAACCAGTGTTGATGTTGAAATCCCTTTCCTGATCCTGCACAATCCACACCTCCGATAGCAAGAAACTAATTAAAGTCTGTGAAATTTAAGGGGCCAAGCATCAAGAATCACTGAATCACGGAACCAGCTGTTCCTGACTCAGCATCGAATCACTAATCCGTGAACCAGGCCCGACCAGCATCAAGAATCACTGAATCATGACAGCGGTTCCTGACTCACATAAAATCCTGAATCGTTAACCAGGTCCTGACTCAGTTTCAATCACTGAATCGTGAACCAGCTTCCACAGCTTCAAGAATCACTGAATCAGTTAACCAGCTGTTCGATTTCGTGAGTCAAGTTATCTTGAACCTGTTGATACATTCGCTGACTCACATTGTAACAGCGATTCAGAGGTTAACGTTTTGTTGCATCAGAATCACTGAATGCTAGTTGACCAGCGTCTGCTCAGCCAAGAATCCTTGAATCACGTGAACCAGCTTCTCCAATGACTCAATCAAGAATCAATGAATAAAATAACCAGCGTGTTCCTGACTCCAGCTTCAAATCACTGAATCAGAACAGTTTCCACTCATCAAAATCTGAATCACGTGAACCAGCTGTTCCTGACTCAGCTTCAAGAATCACTGAATCACGTGAACCAGCTGTTCCTGACTCAGCTTCAAGAATCACTGAATCACGTGAACCAGCTGTTCCCTGACTCAGCTTCAAGAATCACTGAATCACGTGAACCAGCTGTTCCCTGACTCAGCTTCAAGAATCACTGAATCACGTGAACCAGCTGTTCCCTGACTCAGCTTCAAGAATCACTGAATCACGTGAACCAGCTGTTCCCTGACTCAGCTTCAAGAATCACTGAATCACGTGAACCAGCTGCTACCTGACTCAGCTTCAAGAATCACTGAATCACGTGAACCAGCTGCTCCCTGACTCAGCTTCAAGAATCACTGAATCACGTGAACCAGCTGCTCCCTGACTCAGCTTCAAGAATCACTGAATCACGTGAACCAGCTGTTCCCTGACTCAGCTTCAAGAATCACTGAATCACGTGAACCAGCTGTTCCCTGACTCAGCTTCAAGAATCACTGAATCACGTGAACCAGCGGTTCCCTGACTCAGCTTCAAGAATCACTGAATCACGTGAACCAGCTGTTCCCTGACTCAGCTTCAAGAATCACTGAATCACGTGAACCAGCTGTTCCCTGACTCAGCTTCAAGAATCACTGAATCACGTGAACCAGCTGTTCCCTGACTCAGCTTAAGAATCACTGAATCACGTGAACCAGCTGTTCCCTGACTCAGCTTCAAGAATCACTGAATCACGAACCAGCTGTTCCCGACTCAGCTTCAAGAATCACTGAATCACGTGAACCAGCGGTTCCCTGACTCAGCTTCAAGAATCACTGAATCACGTGAACCAGCTGTTCCCTGACTCAGCTTCAAGAATCACTGAATCACGTTAACCAGCTGTTCCCTGACTCAGCTTCAAGAATCACTGAATCACGTGAACCAGCTGCTCCCTGACTCAGCTTCAAGAATCACTGAATCACGTGAACCAGCTGCTCCCTGACTCAGCTTCAAGAATCACTGAATCACGTGAACCAGCTGCTCCCTGACTCAGCTTCAAGAATCACTGAATCACGTTATTCTAAGCCAAACAGAAAAGGAAAAACTTTCTGATCTGCCATTTTTCCAGCTAACAGAAATTATCCTTGTTGCCTGGAATGATGATAAGAGTCCCTAAGGCAGCTTCAGAATTTTGGCAGCAGTATCCAAACACAATAATGTTAAAGAGCTGTCGAATTATGCCCTAACATGCCTTATTTATGCCCTAGCATGCCTTATTTATGCCTTAACATGCCTTATTTATGCCCTAACATGCCTTATTTATGCCCTAACATGCCTTATTTATGCCCTAACATGCCTTATTTATGCCTTAACATGCCTTATTTATGCTTTAACATGCCTTATTTATGCCCTAACATGCCTTATTTATGCCCTAACATCCCTTATTTATGCCCTAACATGCCTTATTTATGCCCTAACATGAATTATTTATGCCTTAACATGCCTTATTTATGCCCTAACATGCCTTATTTATGCCCTAACATGCCTTATTTATGCCCTAACATGAATTATTTATGCCTTAACATGCCTTATTTATGCCCTAACATGCCTTATTTATGCCTTAACATGCCTTATTTATGCCCTAACATGCCTTATTTATGCCCTAAAATGCCTTATTTATGCCCTAACATGCCTTATTTATGCCCTAACATGCCTTATTTATGCCCTAACATGCCTTATCGTGCCACCAAGTAAGGCAATACTTGAACCATTTTCTCTTATGTAACATCTATCAAAACTAAACCCAGAAATACGATGCAAATTAAACTGCTGAATTCAATTGTAAGAATCAGTTCATTCTTAAGTGATAACAATATGTGCGGCCAAAACTTGAAATGTACACCAGAAATTATACAAATACACAAGAGCAAAACCCTTTACGACTCGACCTGCAGACAAACAAGAAGATATTCAGTATCTTGAGGAAGTAATGTGAGTTTAACATCTGCTTCACTGTAAGTATTATAAGTTTAAAAGTATTGTTGATGATATGTAATGGAATATATAGGCATAATTTATGCACACTTAATTGTTGGTATGTTAATTCACACAATTCAATCATTTTATATCTTTGGCCATATTTTTGGCCTAATACTTTCCCAAAGTGACCATTTTTGGCCATATTTTCTTTAAATTTTGGCCATAAGCTGTTGTGTTCATCTGGCAACCCTGGTTAAAACGTTACTTTATAGAGACGCTCCCTAGCTAGCCGTAACGTGACTTAACCTGATTCTTTTTCCCCTTCTCCCTCTTTCCCTTTCCTCTTTTTTTTCTCTGTTTTCTTTCTTCTGCCTTGTATTTGTCCTTGCTCTTACCCTCTGTGGGCCCCTAGCTCCCTTGCAGTGCTCCTTTTTCTTAGTATATGACTGACTCCACTACTACTACTACTCCACCACTCCCTGTCTTGTTCCCGTCCGTCTGCTGGCCTATATATATACTCCCTCCTTCTCTCCTTTCAGTTAGTGTGACTTTGTAAATGGTCCAAGTCGGACCGAAATGTCGTCGTAAGCTCCTCTCTTGTATGTGCGGGTTATTTGTGTATAGCTATAACGTCACGAGTCCCACTCATTTTGAAACCGCCCGCCTGTGGCCCTCTGGGCAGTTCAAGGCTAGCCTGCCTGTGGCTCTCCTGGCAGTTCAAGGCTAGCCTGCCTCTGGCCCTCTGGGCAGTTCAAGGCTAGCCTGCCTGTGGCTCTACTGGCAGTTCAAGGCTAGCCTGCCTCTGGCCCTCTGGGCAGTTCAAGGCTACACGTAGCAGACTCGACAGGTCAGGCTCTGGGCTCCCCTCAGATCACTTTAATATACGCCTCCAAGACATCCAGTGAGTTTATTTATTACTCCAAAATCTACTCCGAACCCCCACGACACTGAGGCCAGCACTGAGGTCAGCACTGAGGTCAGCCCTGAGGTTAACACTGAGGTCAGCCCTGAGGTTAACACTGAGGTCAGCCCTTAGGTCAGCACTGACGTCAGCCCTGAGGTCAGCACTGAGGTCAGCACTGAGGTCAACACTGAGGTACTCACCTTAGTAAGGAGGTTCATCATCTCAGCTGACCTCTCAGGATGTTCTGGCGGCGGCGGCTCCTTGTTGGTGGTGACGGCGTGGGCGGCGGCGGTGGCAGCCGCCACCGTGAGGGCGGGGTTGACGGGCACCATGGTCAGCGTCACTTCCTCCTGACGAAGGATCTTAGCAATCCTCTCTCTCCTGCGTATGTTCTCCATCACCTGACCCTCGAGTACCTTTCTGGGTACGTGTTCCTTCACTAAGTACCCACGGTTACGTATCAGGGTATCTAGTTGCTCCTGAGCCTTGCACACGGTGGTATCTCCTTCTAGTTCCCCGTCCTCCGTCTCCTCCAGGGGCGCTGCTTCCCCCGGGGCCCTTAGACGGAGGGTGGGCGTCCTGGCGGCGCCCTGGGTGGTGATGGTGGGCGGGGCGGGGACCGGGAGGGGGGGTAGACTGGTGTCCGACACGGTAGATACAGCCGCTGTCACCGTGTCTGTGGGGTTGGACGCCTGGGCGTCCTTGGCGTCATTCCTGGGGACGTCCCGACGCGTCCACAGGCGCAAGATGGCGTCTCTGATTCCACGCCAGGGGCCAGCATCCATGACACACCTGGGCCACTTCAACCCACGGCCAGGCTGGCCATGGCACTGCTTCACCGGCACCCACGATGCATAGTGGAGCCGTGAGGTCACGGCTCCACGTGATGCCTGCTGCACTCACTGCTGCTTCCTGCACCTCACGGCTCTCCCTGCTGACTGCTGCACTGCGTCCTGGTGCACTTGTGCCTGCTGCACTGCTCCCTCGTGCACTTGTGCCTACTGCATTGCTGTCTTGTGCACTGCTCTCTGGTGCACGGCTGGTTGATGCACTGGTGTCTAGTGCACTGCTGCCTGTGGCACTGCAAGTTGTTGCATTGCTGCTTGGTGCACTGCCGCCTGATACAGTCACGGTTCTCCGTCGTGCCTCCTGAAAAAACACGTCTCCTCTTAAAGTCGGGGTGCACTCTCGTGTTCCCTATCTGGTGCACTCACGTGGTGTTTAGTGCACTCTCGCTTTGCTTTGCCGTTGAGTGCCTTTATATCTCGTTGTGCACTGGGGATGGCAGGAAGGTGCACACACAAAGGGTTGAGCACCTGCGCATCTAGTGAGAATATTTTTTGATTCTCGTTATCAGGATGATAATATTGAGCAAATATAAAGATGAAGCACCATAAGAGAGTAGCTCTTCCCTTACTCCCTTGTCCCACTCATCACTATAGGGCCTCAGACGAGTCTTGAGGCACTCATGCAAGACTGCGCCTTCTTTGTAGTGCTTCTTGCTGCCTCCAAGGTGGAGGTCAGGGCAGCGTAGTGTCTCTCGTTGACTCCACGACGCTACAAGGGGTCAGGGGACCTCAGAACATTTCTTAACAACGAACCATCGTTATTATGGTAATTTTCAGCAGTTTCAAGTTGGACCGTGGCAGCACCACCGCAAAGGAGCGCAGTAGCACCACTGGAAGTGACTGTCGACGTACCACTGGAAGTGACCGTGGTAGCACCACTGGAAGTGACCGTGGCAGTACCACTGGAAGTGACCGTGGCAGCACCACTAACAT
Source organism: Cherax destructor (assembly GCA_009830355.1). Lineage (NCBI taxonomy): Eukaryota > Metazoa > Arthropoda > Malacostraca > Decapoda > Parastacidae > Cherax > Cherax destructor. Next base: position 124,713 of record WNWK01004518.1, on the reverse strand, counting down.
GTCTCACGCACACCAACAAAACACAAGTGTTCCTAACATATTTATATATATTTATGTACACCTGTCGAGAAAACACTATTAGATCAATGTAATCCTCAGCGCATCAGCTTTGGTTAGTCAGGAAACAGGACAAGTGTTTCCTGACGAGGGTTTAAGTCATATGATGACCCACAACTGGAGCTTTTGATCATCTGACCGAGGCCTTCCGCTGGCTTATAGTTTCGCCCTTTTAAAAATTATGGTCAGTTATAACCATTTAATATCAACGCATCAGAGAACACTGAACACAAAGAAAGATACTGAACACTAGAGGGCACAGTTGTGGCACTGTTCGTCCGTCTCTACTTGGCACTCTTCTGAAATTTCTTCTGGACATCTGAAAAGGAAAAATAGATCCACATAAATACATGAATTACATCAAGATTAGAAGGTGTAAATTTACTTATATAGAACAAACTAACATAAAACTTTCTTATAAAATTAATCATGATATTAATAATATAATAATAATAATAATAATAATAATAATAAAAAATAATAATAATATAATAAAAACAAGCTTTTGGGGTTTACCCCACAAACGGTTGGGGTTTAGTTATGACTCTTTCTCTTCGACTGCAGTTCTTCCTCTCACCGGCTATTCTTCGTCTGTCCCCACTCGCCCCTAGTGGGTCCTTACCTGTGAGTCTCTGAATGAATAATAACATTGAATATTTCTAGCCACCTGGTGTGTTAGCCTAATCCAGTGTCAAGAAAAACTGAGTCTATTGCATTTTGATGTTCTTTATAGTTACCCCAAAAAATATTACCTCCATTTTCTTAATTTTTTTTTCACGTAAAACTATTCTATTTAAATTTTAGTTACTATATAAAGAGGCTCTCCCTCCGAAAATATTTTTGGAATGATTATAGATGCCTTAATTAGGTATCCCCGAAGGGAAAACTTTAAGTGATTGCCTGGATTTTTTTCCCACTTCATTTCCTTCCTCCAACTTTTCGATTTTCCTTCGCTCATAACTCAAGAACTTCTCATCGTATTGGATTGAAATTTTCAACTCTCATAATGTGTACCGACACTTTGATAACTAAGACACATGTGCAGTAGTTAAGTATCTTTATTCTAAAACGTTTCGCCTATACAAGTAGGCTCCTTCAGTCGAACACAAAGGCGAGACAGAAGCAATATATGTAGATCTGGTCTGGTGGCTAGAACTCTCGCTTCACACACGGAGGGCCAGGGTTCGATTCCCGGCAGGTGGAAACATTTCTACGTGTTTCCTTACACCTATTGTCATGTTCACCTAGCAGCAAATAGGTACCTGGGTGTTAGTCGACTGGTGTGGGTCGCATCCTGGGGGACAAGATTAAGGACCCCAATGGAAATAAGACAGACAGTCCTCGATGACGCACTGACTTTCTTGGGTTATCCTAGGTGGCTAACCCTCCGGGGTTAAAAATCCGAAGAAATCTTATCTTATCTTATCTTTAAAGACGATGTAATCAGTCCATCAATTATGTGTCTAATTTATCAACTTGTTGGTTCTCTGAACCATATACCCATGTAGTCTTACTGTAGTGGCCTATATTCTTACTGTAGTGACTTATAGTGTTACTGTAGTGACCTATAGTGTTACTGTAGTGACCTATAGTGTTATTGTAGTGGCCTATATTCTTACTGTAGTGACCTATAGTGTTACTGTAGTGACCTATAGTGTTATTGTAGTGACCTATAGTCTTACTGTAGTGACCTATAGTGTTATTGTAGTGGCCTATATTATTACTGTAGTAACCTATAGTGTTACTGTAGTGACCTATAGTGTTATTGTAGTGACCTATAGTCTTACTGTAGTGACCTATAGTATTATTGTAGTGACCTATAGTGTTATTGTAGTGGCCTATAGTGTTATTGTAGTGACCTATAGTCTTACTGTAGTGACCTATAGTATTATTGTAGTGACCTATAGTGTTATTGTAGTGACCTATATTCTTACTGTAGTGACCTATAGTGTTACTGTAGTGACCTATAGTGTTATTGTAGTGACCTATAGTGTTACTGTAGCGACCTATAGTGTTATTGTAGTGACCTATAGTGTTACTGTAGTGACCTATAGTGTTACTGTAGTGACCTATAGTGTTATTGTAGTGGCCTATATTCTTACTGTAGTGACCTATAGTGTTACTGTAGTGACCTATAGTGTTATTGTAGTGACCTATAGTCTTACTGTAGTGACCTATAGTGTTATTGTAGTGACCTATAGTGTTATTGTAGTGACCTATAGTCTTATTGTAGTGACCTATAGTGTTATTGTAGTGACCTATAGTCTTATTGTAGTGGCCTATAGTCTTACTGTAGTGACCTATAGTGTTACTGTAGTGACCTACAGTCTTCTTGTAGTGACCTATAGTGTTATTGTAGTGACCTACAGTCTTCTTGTAGTGACCTACAGTCTTCTTGTAGTGACCTATAGTGTTATTGTAGTGACCTATAGTCTTATTGTAGTGGCCTATATTCTTACTGTAGTGACCTATAGTGTTATTGTAGTGACCTATAGTGTTATTGTAGTGACCTATAGTCTTACTGTAGTGACCTATAGTGTTATTGTAGTGACCTATAGTGTTATTGTAGTGGCCTATAGTCTTACTGTAGTGACCTACAGTCTTATTGTAGTGACCTACAGTCTTCTTGTAGTGACCTACAGTCTTCTTGTAGTGACCTACAGTCTTCTTGTAGTGACCTACAGTCTTCTTGTAGTAACCTATATTCTTCTTGTAGTAACCTACAGTCTTCTTGTAGTGACCTACAGTCTTCTTGTAGTAACCTATATTCTTCTTGTAGTGACCTACAGTCTTCTTGTAGTGACCTACAATCTTCTTGTAGTAACCTACAGTCTTCTTGTAGTGACCTACAGTCTTCTTGTAGTAACCTACAGTCTTCTTGTAGTAACCTATATTCTTCTTGTAGTGACCTACAGTCTTCTTGTAGTAACCTATATTCTTCTTGTAGTAACCTACAGTCTTATTGTAGTAACCTATATTCTTCTTGTAGTAACCTACAGTCTTATTGTAGTAACCTACAGTCTTCTTGTAGTGACCTACAGTCTTCTTGTAGTAACCTACAATTCTCTTCTAGGTCATCCAGTCTTGATGTAGCAGGTTACAGAGGTTACAATAGAACAACCACAGCAGCTGTGTACCAAGGCAGTACGTAAGAGTGAGTGAGGTCCTGGTGACAACTCTGCTATTATCTCTGAGACTACAAGCAAGGTATCTACAACCACCAAACACTGTCTACATTGTTATTCTGGGAGATAACAGTGAAAACACTGTAGTGGCTAGAATGCTCACCTCTGGATCAATTAGGGGTCAGCATTGAGTCCTCTAACACGCCTGACCAATCACAGCCAACATATACAAACACACCATCTACCGGTGGTAGAATAAGTTTATATATATATATATATATATATATCAGGAGTTATTAACAGAATAGTTAATTAACAAACTGACTGTGACAATAAATGCCCTGGATAACTTTGTGATGTATTAATATTAATGTTACGTGAGTGTACTGCAAAGTTGAGTGAGTGTACGTGGAGTGAATACTGTGTGTGTGTGTACTCACCTAATTGTGGATGCAGGGGTCGATTCATAGCTCCCGACCCCGCCTCTTCACTGGTTACTACTAGGTCCACTTTCTCCCTGCTCCATGAGCTTTATCGTACCTCTTCTTAAAGCTTTGAATGGATCCTGCCTCCACTACATCACTCTCCAGATTGTTTCACTTCCTGACAACTCTGTGACTGAAGAAATACTTCCTAACATTCCTGTGACTCGTCTGAGTTTTCAACTTCCAGTTGTGACACCTTGTTGCTGTGTCACATCTCTGGAACATTCTGTCCCTATCCACCTTGTCAATTCCTCTCCGCATTTTATCGTTATCATGTCTCCCTTATCTTTCCTGTCCTCCAGTGTTGTCAGGTTCAGTTTTCTTAACCTATCCTCGCAGGACATGCCCCTTAGCTCCGGGACTAGTCTTGTTGCAAACCTTTGCCCTTTCTCTTATTTCTTGACGTGCTTGACCAGGTGTGGGTTCCATACTGGTGCTGCACACTCCAATATGGGCCTGACGTACACGGTGTAAAGAGCCTTGAGCGATTCCTTACTGATATGTCGAAATGCTTTTCTTAGGTTTGTCAGGCGCCCATATACTGCATCAGTTATTTGGTTGATGTGCACCTCAGGAGATGTGTTCGGTATTATACTCACCCCAAGATCCTTTAATTGAGCGAGGTTTGCAGTCTTTGGCCCCCTAGCCTGTACTCTGCCTGCTGTCTTCTTTGACCTTCCCCAATCTTCATGACTTTGCACTTGGTGGAGTTAAACTCCAGGAGTCAGTTGTTGGACCAGGCTTGCAGCCTGTCCAGATCCCTTTGTAGTTCTGCCTGGTCCTCATCCAGGTGTGTGTGTGGGGGGGGTCAACGAGGATTAACAATATTCTGTTAATTTCCCACACTCCCAGTACACCTTGGTACACATTCCCGGTAGCACCACCAGGTACCACTACCAGGAAGGGAAGTAGCACCACCAGGAAGGGAAGTAGCACCACCAGGAAGGGAAGTAGCACCACCAGGCAGGGAAGTAGCACCACCAGGAAGGGAAGTAGCACCACCAGGAAGGGAAGTAGCACCACCAGGAAGGGAAGTAGCACCACCA
>WNWK01004518.1:110000-115000 GCA_009830355.1 Cherax destructor | reverse complement strand
AGAGAAGCAGTGCGTTGAGTGTGTGTTTGTGTGTGTCTTTACACAAGCAAATGTTTGCTCTCGTGTGTGTGTGAGAGAGATATAGTGAGATAGAGAGAGGGAGATAGAGATATGGACCGAAGAAAATTATAGGGATTCTAGGATTAGAAGATAGGGAGATGAAGAGAATTCGAAAAGGGAGAAAGATGTAGGAGAAGGAAAGAGAGGGAGACACAGAAAGGGAGAGAGTGACACGTTCTAAAAAAAAAAAAGGTCGATAAGATACGGGAAAATCACCATAAATGAATCAACACTGAAGCAAGTGGTGACCAATATAGAGATGAGCTCCACCACACTTCTCAGGTCACGACTTACTCCTTTTCGTACAGACAAGATCAATAAACCCAGGCAAACATTATCGATTCTTGTGCAGATTGCTACTTTACGATATATTAACCAAGTCAATACTTTTAAAAGAGAAGGAATATACGTGGTAAACTGCGCGTCTCGCCAATCAGCGGCCAGCATTCACTCACGCTGTTCCAGTAATGTACTCAGCTCATAATCAATTACTATATTTATATTTTTAGATTAAATTGGGTTGAGTAAGTAACACAATTTAACATAAATTAACATAATAAACAGTTTTAAAAAAATACTCCATTTTTTAACAATTTGCACAAAAATAAAACTTTTGTTGAGCGCGTATTACTGGAACACCGTGACGGAACACAGTTCGCTGATTGGCCAGGCTTGTAGTCTGCCACGTACAATCTCCCTCTTATAAAAAAATATTAACCTGGCTAATATTAATAATAATAATAATAACAACAGCACCAACAACAATAATAATAACAACAACAGAGGTTCCAGCAACGCCTCACTCCGCCGCCTCAACATGGAGGAGAAACAGCCAGTCTTTTAAAAAAATATTATGAAAAACATAAAAGAATTTTTTTTTTCATTTTTTTTATAATTTATTGATAATCATTAAAAAATTATTTTTTCAAATGTTTTTTATATAGTTACGAGCGACCATTAGTAACGTAATGAACTGTACGTAGATGTAACCTTGTGTGTGTGAGAGAGAGAAAGTAAGAGAGAAAGTGAGAGAGAGAGTCGTCATCAGCTTTAATACAGTCATGGCAGTGTCCTCCTCTCTATTGGTCGAGCAACGTTATGTTGACGACAAGCTACGTGAAGATTGGTCACTATGGTAGTGTTTACTAAATACTGCACTCTGAATGGTCACTGTGTTAGTGTTTACTAAATACCGCACTCTGATTGGTCAGTGTTAATGTTTACTAAATACTGCACTCTGATTGGTCACGGTGTTAGTGTTTACTAAATACTCCACTCTGATTAGTAGTAAATACCACACTGTGTACATTACACACACAACCCGCACTGTGTGTAGAGCTGTATAGAGCTGTGTAGACCTCTCTAGAGCTCAGCACAGCGAAATATTGTCAACTTCAAGGCTTATTCTCAAGCTAGCCTTCATCCGTGTACTCAAGGCTAGGTTTAGTCCACAATTCAGCCTATTCTAGGTCAGCCTATCCTAGGTCACACTCTGACTGGCCAGACAACCACACTCTGGTAAACACAATCTTTGCCTCACAAGCTAGGGCTGCAATAACTGCATAAAAAGCAACAGCTGAGCACAAATTAACTAATTAGAAGCAAGATTAAAATTCTGATGGCAGAAATGTAAATAAGTTGCAGAGTCTTGCTGGACAATGTAAATGATTTACATATTGTTGCCAGAAAGATGTGTCGCTAGACTAGCTGTAGTGGAGACCAGGAGAGTACCAGATACCATGTTAAGAGTACTAGATACCATGTTAAGAGTACTAGATACCATGTTAAGAGTACTAGATACCATGTTAAGAGTACTATATACCATGTTAAGAGTACTATATACCAGTTTAAGAGTACTAGATACCTGTAAGAGTACAGATCTTTAAATACATACCAGTTAAAGTATATATCCATGTTAAGAGTACTATATACCATGTTAAGAGTACTAGATACCATGTTAAGAGTACTAGATACCATGTTAAAGTACTAGATACCATGTTAAGAGTACTAGATACCATGTTAAGAGTACTAGATACCATGTTAAGATCTACTCAGATACCATGTTAAGAGTACTAGATACCATGTTAAAAGTACTAGATACCATGTTAAGAGTACTAGATACCATGTTAAGAGTACTAGATACCATGTTAGACTACTAGATACCATGTTAAAGTACTAGATACCATGTTAAGAGTACTAGATACCATGTTAAGAGTACTAGATACCATGTTAAGAGTACTAGATACCATGTTAGAGTACTAGATACCATGTTAAGAGTACTATATACCATGTTAAGAGTACTAGATACCATGTTAAGAGTACTAGATACCATGTTAGAGTACTAGATACCATGTTAAGAGTACTAGATACCATGTTAAGAGTACTAGATACCATGTTAAGAGTACTAGATACCATGTTAAGAGTACTAATACCATGTTAAGAGTACTAGATACCATGTTAAGAGTACTAGATACCATGTTAAAAGTACTAGATACCATGTTAAGAGTACTAGATACCATGTTAAGAGTACTAGATACCATGTTAAGACTACTAGATACCATGTTAAGAGTACTAGATACCATGTTAAAAGTACTAGATACCATGTTAAGAGTACTAGATACCATGTTAAGAGTACTAGATACCATGTTAGGACTACTAGATACCATGTTAAGAGTACTAGATACCATGTTAAGAGTACTAGATACCATGTTAAGAGTACTAGATACCATGTTAAGAGTACTAGATACCATGTTAGGAGTACTATATACCATGTTAAGAGTACTATATACCATGTTAAGAGTACTAGATACCATGTTAAGAGTACTAGATACCATGTTAAGAGTACTAGATACCATGTTAAGAGTACTAGATACCATGTTAAGAGTACTATATACCATGTTAAGAGTACTATATACCATGTTAAGAGTACTAGATACCATGTTAAGAGTACTAGATACCATGTTAAAAGTACTAGATACCATGTTAAGAGTACTAGATACCATGTTAAGAGTACTAGATACCATGTTAAGACTACTAGATACCATGTTAAGAGTACTAGATACCATGTTAAGAAGTACTAGATACCATGTTAAGAGTACTAGATACCATGTTAAGAGTACTAGATACCATGTTAAGAGTACTAGATACCATGTTAAGAGTACTAGATACCATGTTAAGAGTACTAGATACCATGTTAAGAGTACTAGATACCATGTTAAGAGTACTAGATACCATGTTAAGAGTACTAGATACCATGTTAAGAGTACCAGATACCATGTTAAGAGTACCAGATACCATGTTAAGAGTACCAGATACCATGTTAAGAGTACTAGTTACCATGTTAAGAGTACTAGTTACCATGTTAAGAGTCCCAGATACCATGTTAATAGAGTACCAACTACCATGTAGAGAATGCACTCAGGTTTACATAGGAGAGACGGGAAGGTGTTTAAGAACGACAATCACCAAACACAAGAGGGCAATGTCGGGTTCTCTTTCAACATGTTATCAGTAATATTCGTAACAATCTCCGGGAAGTAAGTTCATTCGGGTACACACAAATACAGTTACACAAATTATGATACAACGTAAGACGTGTGTGTGTGCGGCTGCCACACACAAATCACAGTACAGCTAACAAGGCCAACACAAACTAAGTGTTTTCTGATTTATCTGTTGGGAGCACCAGCGTAGGCTCAGAGTTCAACACTAGGCCTGGCTTAACATATTACCAAACAGCAGGCCTACTGGCCCATTTTAGGCAGCTCCTGTCACAATCAGACTAACTATGAAGAAGCCTGGGACTTAGTGTCACCGTCAGGAATATTCCTAACCAGACTGTGATCATGACATGACCTCACCAGAGGTGCCAACACTGTCTCTCACTATCTTAACATGATGTCACTTCATGTTTTACATCAACTGTCAAGAACTCTAGTTGGGTGTTCCAAAATATACACTAACTATATTTTCTGACTTTCTGTCTCAATATGGTGGGAGGGTTGGAGCCTGGCTGAGTGCGTAGGAGCCTGGCTGAATGGGTAGGAACCTGGCTAGGTGAGTAGGAGCCTGGCTGAGTGGGTAGGAACCTGGCTGAGTGGGTAGGAGCCTGGCTGAGTGCGTAAGAGCCTGGCTGAATGGGTAGGAACCTGGCTAGGTGAGTAGGAGCCTGGCTGAGTGGGTAGGAACCTGGCTGAGTGGGTAGGAGCCTGGCTGAGTGGGTAGGAGCCTGGCTGGGTGGGTAGGAGCCTGGCTGGGTGGGTAGGAGCCTGGCTGGGTGGGTAGGAGCCTGGCTGGGTGGGTAGGAGCCTGGCTGGGTGGGTAGGAGCCTGGCTGGGTGGGTAGGAGCCTGGCTGGGTGGGTAGGAGCCTGGCTGGGTGGGTAGGAGACCTGGCTGGGTGGGTAGGAGCCTGGCTGGGTGGGTAGGAGCCTGGCTGGGTGGGTAGGAGCCTGGCTGGGTGGGTAGGAGCCTGCTGGGTGGGTAGGAGCCTGGCTGGGTGGGTAGGAGCCTGGCTGGGTGGGTAGGAGCCTGACTGGGTGGGTAGGAGCCTGGCTGGGTTGGGTAGGAGCCTGGCTGGGTGGGTAGGAGCCTGGCTGGGTGGGTAGGAGCCTGGCTGGGTGGGTAGGAGCCTGGCTGGGTGGGTAGGAGCCTGGCTGGGTGGGTAGGAGCCTGGCTGGGTGGGTAGGAGCCTGGCTGGGTGGGTAGGAGCCTGGCTGGGGGTAGGAGCCTGGCTGGGTGGGTAGGAGCCTGGCTGGGTGGGTAGGAGCCTGGCTGGGTGGGTAGGAGCCTGGCTGGGTGGGTAGGAGCCTGGCTGGGTGGGTAGGAGCCTGGCTGGGTGGGTAGGAGCCTGGCTGGGTGGGTGGGCTGGGGTGAGCCTGGCTGGGTGGATAGGAGCCTGGCTGGGTGGGTAGGAGCCTGGGTGGGTGGGTAGGAGCCTGGC
>WNWK01004518.1:72500-107500 GCA_009830355.1 Cherax destructor | reverse complement strand
CAGTGTTTATTTCCAGCATTTTGGGGGAGATCTTCATGAGAGGTAGGACGAGCTATGACTATAACTGTAACACGTATCGAGTCACCGAAGAAGAGGAAATTATGTGCAATGTTAACTACCTGAAGGGTATTTCTGGAGAGTATACCTGGTGTTCCGGGGGTCAACTCCCCCGCTGCCCAGTCCTTGACCAGGCCTTCCAGTTCTGCTCACTTTTTGTGTGGTGTAAATTAACTTTGACTCGAGGGTTTTATATACCTTTGAAGGTAATGTTAGGGACATGCTAGCAGTGTTCATGTCCTCTAGCTTGGTGTTCTTGTCCTCTAGCCTAATGTTCCTGTCCTCTAGCTTGGTGTTCCTGTTCTCTAGCTTGGTGTTTCTGTCCTCTAGCTTGGTGTTCATGTCCTCTAGCCTAGTGTTTCTGTCTGCTAGCCTCCTGTTCCTGTCCTCTAGCCTAGTGTTCCTGTCCTCTAGCTTGGTGTTCCTGTCCTCTAGCCTAGTGTTTCTGTCTGCTAGCCTCCTGTTCCTGTCCTCTAGCCTAGTGTTCCTGTCCTCTAGCTAGCCTAGTGGTCCTGTCCTCTAGCTAGCCTAGTGTTCCTGTCCTCTAGCTAGCCTAGTGTTCCTGTCCTCTAGCTAGCCTAGTGTTCCTGTCCTCTAGCTAGCCTAGTGTTCCTGTCCTCTAGCTAGCCTAGTGTTCCTGTCCTCTAGCTAGCCTAGTGTTCCTGTCCTCTAGCTAGCCTAGTGTTCCTGTCCTCTAGCTAGCCTAGTGTTCATGTTCTCTAGCTAGCCTAGTGTTCCTGTCCTCTAGCTAGCCTAGTGTTCCTGTCCTCTAGCTAGCCTAGTGTTCCTGTCCTCTAGCCTAGTGTTCCTGTCCTCTAGCTAGCCTAGTGTTCCTGTCCTCTAGCCTAGTGTTCCTGTCCTCTATCCTCTTGTTACTGTAAGTCTTGCAGAGCTAATACTAGGAAGGTGTTATGTGTAGGGGATGAGAGAAGAGCCTAGCCTAGTGCGTGTGTTGTGATAGTGTGGCGGCCCCCAGGGAGGTGTTTCTGTGCTCTCTCTCTTCAATCTGCAGAGCCTGTTACTATTGTTAGGAATTAGAGAGGATCAGAGGTTGAGTGCCCTGTCAATAAATCCATGGGTACTGCAATTAGCCGGGGAGAGTGAAGGTCGTGGTGTCCGGGGGTAAGAGTTTGGCTCTCTGGAACAATTTTTTTTCAATGTAAACATATCCACCAGGCAAACTGTGGGTGGAAATGTATATAATGTTGAGGATGGAAGGACACTAGTGACAATGTATATAATGTTGAGGATGGAAGGACACTAGTGACAATGTATATAATGTTGAGGATGGAAGGACACTAGTGACAATGTATATAATGTTGAGGATGGAAGGACACTAGTGACAATGTATATAATGTTGAGGATGGAAGGACACTAGTGACAATGTATATAATGTTGAGGATGGAAGGACACTAGTGACAATGTATATAATGTTGAGGATGGAAGGACACTAGTGACAATGTATATAATGTTGAGGATGGAAGGACACTAGTGACAATGTATATAATGTTGAGGATGGAAGGACACTAGTGACAATGTATATAATGTTGAGGATGGAAGGACACTAGTGACAATGTATATAATGTTGAGGATGGAAGGACACTAGTGACAATGTATATAATGTTGAGGATGGAAGGACACTAGTGACAATGTATATAATGTTGAGGATGGAAGGACACTAGTGACAATGTATATAATTTTGAGGATGGAAGGACACTAGTGACAATGTATATAATGTATAAAATGTTGAGGATGGAAGGACACTAGTGACAATGTATATAATGTATAAAATGTTGAGGATGGAAGGACACTAGTGACAATGTATATAATGTATATAATGTTGAGGATGGAAGGACACTAGTGACAATGTATATAATGTATAAAATGTTGAGGATGGAAGGACACTAGTGACAATGTATATAATGTATATAATGTTGAGGATGGAAGGACACTAGTGACAATGTATATAATGTATATAATGTTGAGGATGGAAGGACACTAGTGACAATGTATATAATGTTGAGGATGGAAGGACACTAGTGACAATGTATATAATGTTGAGGATGGAAGGACACTAGTGACAATGTATATAATGTATATAATTTTGAGGATGGAAGGACACTAGTGACAATGTATATAATGTATATAATGTTGAGGATGGAAGGACACTAGTGACAATGTGTAATGGACTAAAGTCGTGGAGGAGGTACTGTGCTGTATTCAGTATTGTGTGTAGAGTTTGTAGCTTTTGTGTATTGTAGGTTGTGAGGTAGATTTATGGACTTAAATATATAGTATAGAAATAACCCTCACAGGAGAGACTTAGACCATTGAAAAGTCACACTAGTGTGACAGTTAGTATGACTTACTATTGGGCCAAGTCGGACCGAAACGTCGCCGAGAGTTTCTGTCTGCTATGTGCGGGTTATCTGTGTATTGTTGCAGTCATGGCATTGTTGCAGTCACGGTATGTATTGTTGCAATCACGGTATTGTTGCAGTCACGGTATTATTGCAGTCAAGGTTTTTGCAGTCACTATTGTAGGTATTGTTGCAGTCACGGTATTGTTGCAAGTCATGTATTATTGCAGTCACGGTATTGTGCAATCACGGTATTGTTGCAGTCACGGTATTGTTGCAGTCACGGTATTGTTGCAGACGGTATTGTTGCAGTCACGGTATTGTTGCAGTCACGGTATTGTTGCAGTCAAGGTATTGTTGCAGTCAGGTATTATTGCAGATCACGGTATTGTTGCAGTCACGGTTTGTTGCGTATATTTTGAGTAGTGTGCAGGTATTGTTACATACGGTATTAGTAGTATGTTGCACGTCTCATCAGGTAGAGTTAGGATTGACAGTCACGTATTGTGCAGTTAGTATGCTCACAGGTATTGTTGCAGTCACGGTATTGTTGCAGTCACGGTATTGTTGCAGTCACTGTATTGTTGCAGTCACGGTATTGTTGCAGTCACGGTATTGTTGCAGTCACGGTATTGTTGCAGTCACGGTATTGTTGCAGTCACGGTATTGTTGCAGTCACGGTATTGTTGCAGTCACGGTATTGTTGCAGTCACGGTATTGTTGCAGTCACGGTATTGTTGCAGCCATGTTGGTCCGTCACGGTATTGTTCAGTCACGGTATTGTTCAGTCACGGATATTCAGCTGTGCACTCACGTGTATTGTTGCAGTCACGGTATTGTGCAGTCACGTATGTCAATTGTTGCAGTCCGGTTATGTGTGCAGTTCACGGCTTGTCGTAGTTATGTGCACTCGTATTTTGCATACGATTGTGCATCCGTGTTCACACGTAGTGCTCCGTAGTTCAGCTTCGTGCCTGTCAGCTTCGATGTTCAGGTGTGCACTGTGTTCAGGTTCATCGTGTTCAGATGCCTCGTGCAGTCACGGCCTCGTGTTCAGTCCTTGTGCAGCTGTCCTGTGTTCAGCTGTGCACTCTTGTTCAGCGTGTTGTTCAGTCCGTGTTCAGTGTGCCCGTCAGTATGTTCAGCTGTGCCTCGTGTTCAGCTCGCAGGTTGCCCGTGTTCGGTTTGAGTTCACTGTCCCTGTTCAAGCTGTGTGTCAGCTGTGCCCTCTGTTCAGGTGTCGTCACTTCCGTGTTCAGCTGTGCCTCGTGTTCAGCTGTGCACTCGTGTTCAGCTGTGCCCTCGTGTTCAGCTGTGCCCTCGTGTTCAGCTGTGCACTCGTGTTCAGCTGTGCCCTCGTGTTCAGCTGTGCCTCGTGTTCAGCTGTGCCTCGTGTTCACTGTCCTCGTGTTCAGCTGTGCCTCGTGTTCAGCTGTGCCTCGTGTTCAGCTGTGCCCTCGTGTTCAGCTGTGCCTCGTGTTCAGCTGTGCCCTCGTGTTCAGCTGTGCCCTCGTGTCACTGTGCCTCGTGTTCAGCTGTGCCTCGTGTTCACTGTGCCTGTGTTCAGCTGTGCACTCGTGTTCAGCTGTGCCCTCGTGTTCAGCTGTGCCCTCGTGTTCAGCTGTGCCCTCGTGTTCAGCTGTGCCCTCGTGTTCAGCTGTGCCCTCGTGTTCAGCTGTGCACTCGTGTTCAGCTGTGCCCTCGTGTTCAGCTGTGCCTCGTGTTCAGCTGTGCCTCGTGTTCAGCTGTGCCCTCGTGTTCAGCTGTGCCCTCGTGTTTAGGTGTGCCTCGTGTTCAGCTGTGCCCTCGTGTTCAGCTGTGCCCTCGTGTTTAGGTGTGCCCTCGTGTTCAGCTGTGCCCTCGTGTTCAGCTGTGCACTCGTGTTCAGCTGTGCACTCGTGTTCAGCTGTGCCCTCGTGTTCAGCTGTGCCCTCGTGTTCAGCTGTGCCTTCGTGTTCAGCTGTGCCCTCGTGTTCAGCTGTGCCCTCGTGTTCAGCTGTGCCCTCGTGTTCAGCTGTGCCCTCGTGTTCAGCTGTGCCCTCGTGTTCAGCTGTGCCCTCGTGTTCAGGTGTGCCCTCGTGTTCAGCTGTGCCCTCGTGTTCAGGTGTGCCCTCGTGTTCAGCTGTGCCCTCGTGTTCAGCTGTGCCCTCGTGTTCAGCTGTGCCTTCGTGTTCAGCTATGCCCTCGTATTCAGCTGTGCCCTCGTGTTCAACTGTGCCCTCGTGTTCAGGTGTGCCCTCGTGTTCAGGTGTGCCCTCGTGTTCAGCTGTGCCCTCGTGTTCAGATGTGCCCTCGTGTTCAGCTGTGCCCTCGTGTTCAGGTGTGCCCTCGTGTTCAGCTGTGCCCTCGTGTTCAGCTGTGCCCTCGTGTTCAGCTGTGCCTTCGTGTTCAGCTGTGCCCTCGTATTCAGCTGTGCCCTCGTGTTCAACTGTGCCCTCGTGTTCAGGTGTGCCCTCGTGTTCAGGTGTGCCCTCGTGTTTAGGTGTGCCCTCGTGTTCAGGTGTGCCCTCGCGTTCAGGTGTGCCCTCGTGTTCAGGTGTGCCCTCGTGTTCAGGTGTGCCCTCGTGTTCAGCTGTGCCCTCGTATTCAGCTGTGCCCTCGTGTTCAGGTGTGCCCTCGTGTTCAGGTGTGCCCTCATGTTCAGCTGTGCCCTCGTATTCAGCTGTGCCCTCGTGTTCAGGTGTGCCCTCGTGTTCAGGTGTGCCCTCGTGTTCAGGTGTGCCCTCGTGTTCAGGTGTGCCCTCGTGTTCAGGTGTGCCCTCGTGTTCAGGTGTGCCCTCGTGTTCAGCTGTGCCCTCGTGTTCAGGTGTGCCCTCGTGTTCAGGTGTGCCCTCGTGTTCAGGTGTGCCCTCGTGTTCAGGTGTGCCCTCGTGTTCAGGTGTGCCCTCGTGTTCAGGTGTGCCTTGTTAGGTGTAACATCAATATATTTAACCAGTGGAACTCCATTAACTTCGACTGAGAGTCCTTAACCAGCATTAATAATAATAATAATAATAATAATA
This sequence comes from Cherax destructor, assembly GCA_009830355.1. Lineage (NCBI taxonomy): Eukaryota > Metazoa > Arthropoda > Malacostraca > Decapoda > Parastacidae > Cherax > Cherax destructor. The sequence continues at coordinate 102,081 of WNWK01004518.1, read as the reverse complement.
ATAATAATAATAATAATAATAATAATAATAATAATAATAATAATAATAATAATAATAATAATAATAATAGGTACTTACTGACCTTAATTAAGATAGGGCGAGTCCTTGTAGTGCCAAGGCATCAGAGTGCCACGTATGACTCTCTAGTGTCAATGCAATTTACAGAGTGCCAGAGTGATGCAAATGTTATTTCTAGAGTGCTAGGTGTGGTTAATGTAAGTTAGAGAGTGCCAAGACATAGTGATGTAGGTTAGAGAGTGCCAGGGTAGAACTGAGTAGCTTTAAGGGGTAAGAGGGGCAGTTTAGAGTGCCAGGAGGACAACTTGAATGCAGGTGCCTCGGAGATAAGTACATAGAGCCATACATAGTGCCAGGGTGGCACCATACATAGTAATACATAGTGCCAGAGTGACACTATACATAGTGATATATAATGCCAGGGTGACACTATACACAGTGATACATTAGTGCCAGGGTGACACTATACACTGTGATGCATAGAGCCAGAGTGACACTATACATAGGGTGATAGATAGAGCCAAAGTGACACTATACATAGAATGATACATAGTGCCAGGGTGACACTATACACAGTGATACATTAGTGTCAGGGTGACATTATAGACAGTGATACATAGTGCCAGAGTGACACTATACATAAAGTAATATATAGTGCCAGGGTGACACTATACATAGAATGATATATAATACCAGGGTGACACTATACACAGTGATACATTAGTGCCAGGGTGACACTATACATAAGGTGATACATAGTGCTAGGGTGACACTATACATAGAGTAATACATAGTGCCAGGGTGGCACTATACACAGTGATACATAGTGCCAGGGTGACACTATACATAGATACATAGTGCCAGGGTGACACTATACATAGTGGCAGGGTGACACTATACATAGTGGCAGGGTGACACTATACATAGTGGCAGGGTGACACTATACATAGTGGCAGGGTGACACTATACATAGTGGCAGGGTGACACTATACATAGTGGCAGGGTGACACTATACATAGTGGCAGGGTGACACTATACATAGTGGCAGGGTGACACTATAGATAATGGCAGGGTGACACTATACATAGTGGCAGGGTGACACTATACATAGTGGCAGGGTGACACTATACATAGTGGCAGGGTGACACTATACATAGTGCCAGGGTGACACTATACATAGTGATACATAGTGTCAGGGTGACACTCTACAAAGTGATACATAGTGCCAGGGTGACACTATACATAGTGGCAGGGTGACACTATACATAGTGCCAGGGTGACACTATACATAGAGTGATACATAGTGCCAGGGTGACACTATACACAGTGATACATAGTACCAGGGAGATATTATAGTGACACAGGATGACTCTAGGATAACACAGGTAGCTATTATGAGGCTAGGATAATACAGGTAGCTACGACGAGGCTAGGATAACACAGGTAGCTAGGGCGAGGCTAGGATAACACAGGTAGCTATTATGAGGCTAGGATAACACAGGTAGCTATTATGAGGCTAGGATAACACAGGTAGCTAAGACGAGGCTAGGATAACACAGGTAGCTAGGATGAGACTAGGTTAACAGGTTGCTATGATGAGGCTAGGATAACACAGGTAGCTATTATGAGGCTAGGATAACACAGGTAGCTAGGACGAGGCTAGGATGACACAGGTAGCTAGGATGACACTGGTAGCTGGGATGAGGCAAGTAGCTAGGATGACACATGTAGCTAGGATGACACAATTAGCTAGGATGACACAAGGAGCTAGGATGACACATGTAGCTAGGATAACAGAGGTAGCTAGGATGAGGCTAGGATGACAGTGGTAGCTACGCTGACACAAGTAGCTAGGATGACACTGGTATCTAGGATGACACAAGTAGCTAGGATGACACAGGTAGCTAGGATGATGTTAGGATAACACAGGTAGCTAGGATGAGGCTAGGATAACACAGGTAGCTAGGATGACTCTAGGATAACACAAGTAGCTAGTATGACGCCAGGATAACACAGGTAGCTGGGATGCGGCTAGGATAACACAAGAAGCTAGGATGAGGCTAGGATAACAGAGATGGCTAGGATGAGGCTAGGATAACACGGGTAGCTAGGATGAGGCTAGGATAACACAGGAAGCTAGGATGAGGCTATGATAACACAAGTAGCTAGGATGAGGCTAAGATAACACAGGTAGCTAGGATGAGGCTAGGATAACACAAGTAGCTAGGATGAGGCTAGGATAACACAGGTAGCTAGGATGAGGCTAGGATAACACAGGTAGCTAGGATGAGGCTAGGATAGCACAGGTAGCTAGGATGAGGATAGGATAACACAGGGAGCTAGGATGAGGCTAGAATAACACAGGTAGCTACGATGAGGGTAGAATGACACAGGTAGCTAGGATATCTCAGGTATCTAGTAGGAGGCTAGGATGACACAGGTAGCTAGGATATCTCAGGTATCTAGTAAGAGGCTAGGATGACACAGGTAGCTAGGATATCTCAGGTATCTAGTAGGAGGCTAGGATGACACAGGTAGCTAGGATATCTCAGGTATCTAGTAGGAGGCTAGGATGACACAGGTAGCTAGGATATCTCAGGTATCTAGTAGGAGGCTAGGATGACACAGGTAGCTAGGATATCTCAGGTATCTAGTAGGAGGCTAGGATGACACAGGTAGCTAGGATATCTCAGGTATCTAGTAGGAGGCTAGGATGACACAGGTAGCTAGGATATCTAAGGTATCTAGTAGGAGGCTAGGATGACACAGGTAGCTAGGATATCTCAGGTATCTAGTAGGCTAGGATGACACAGGTTGCTAGTATGAGGCTAGGATATTACAGGTAGCGAGTACAAGGCTAGGATGACACAGGTAGCTAGGATATCTCAGGTATCTAGTAGGCTAGGATGACACAGGTTGCTAGTATGAGGCTAGGATATTACAGGTAGCGAGTACAAGGCTAGGATGACACAGGTAGCTAGGATATCTCAGGTATCTAGTAGGCTAGGATGACACAGGTTGCTAGTATGAGGCTAGGATATTACAGGTAGCGAGTACAAGGCTAGGATGACACAGGTAGCTAAGATGAAGCTAGGGTGAGGCTGGCCTAGCAGGGCTGCAGCACCTCTGGCCTCGGACACAACCAACGCTACACTGACCTCCCCCGCCCCTCACCCTGTCTTATATACTGGCTGGCTCCCAGCCCTCCCCCTACTTTCCCCTCTTCCTCCCCAAACTTTCCCCCTTCTCCCCCTCCTCATCCCTCTCCCCTCTCCCTCCTCCTCCAGTAATCGTCTTTCCCCTCCCCTGTAAGAATGGCTTTACATCCCTCCCTTAAGCAACCTCTTAACACCCTCCTTTAAAATACAAAAAATTCCCCCTTAAGTTTCCCTTCACCCTTTACATCCCTTCCTAAGGGCTAAAAGGAGGTGCCGATTTGAGATCGTTTAGGGAAGGTGGTGAGGAGGGAGGTGGGGGAGAGTACTACTGACAGATAGCTGTTTAAAAGAGAGAGAGAGAGGGAGGAGAGGAGAGAGAGAGGAGGAGAGAGAGAGGAGAGAGAGAGAGAAGAGAGAAAAGAGAGAGAGAGAGAGAGAGAGAGAGAGGAGAGAGAGAGAGAGAGAGAGAGAGAGAGAGAGGAAGAGAGAAAAGAGAGAGAGAGAGAGAGAGAGAGAGAGAGAGAGAGAGAGAGAGAGAGAGAGAGAGAGAGAGAGAGAGAGATACTATACAAGCTTCTACATCTCTTTCGTTGACAGTATCGACGCTGACAGTATTCTTGTCTGTCATGACTAACATCACAGACAAGGACACTGTCAATGTCGACGCTGTCTACTTCACACACCGTCTTCTTGACGCCTCACATATACACAGCTTTCCTAATATGAATCCTGGTCCTAGCTTAGTCCTAGCTTAGTCCCACCTTAGTCCTAGCTTAGTCCCACATTAGTCCTAGCTTAGTCCCACCTTAGTCCTAGCTTAGTCTCACCTTAGTCCTAGCTTAGTCCCACCTTAGTCCTGGCTTAGTCCCACATTAGTCCTGGCTTAGTCTCTATAGATGCTTTCCTTTCTCTTTACATCGTCAGATGCTCCAAACTTCAAAATATACTTGACTAATATGATCTTAATCTCCTCCTCCTTACCTATTCTCCTTTCCTATTCCTTCTTCATTGCACTACCTGCACTACTGCTGCTACTACTACCACTACTATTATTACTACTACTACAACTCCCTCCTATCGTTCTACCACTCCCGGCACCGTCCCTCCTCTCGTTCTACCACTCCTGGCACCATCCCTCCTCTCGTTCTACCACTCACGGCATCGTCCCTCCTCTCGTTCTACCACTCCCAGCCCCGTCCCTCCTCTCATTCGACCACTCACGGCCCCGTCCCTTCTCTCATTCTACCACTCCCGGCACCGTCCCTCCTCTCGTTCTACCACTCCCGGCACCATCCCTCCTCTCGTTCTACCACTCCCAGCACCATCCCTCCTCTCGTTCGACCACTCACGGCCCCGTCCCTCCTCTCGTTCTACCACTCCCGACACCATCCCTCCTCTCATTCTACCACTCCCGGCATCGTCCCTCCTCTCGTTCTACCACTCCCGGCATCGTCCCTCCTCTCGTTCTACCACTCACGGCACCGTCCCTCCTCTCGTTCTACCACTCCCAGCACCGTCCCTCCTCTCGTTCTACCACTCCCAGCACCGTCCCTCCTCTCGTTCTACTACTCCCAGCACCGTCCCTCCTCTCGTTCGACCACTCACGGCCCCGTCCCTCCTCTCGTTCTACCACTCCCAGCCTCGACTCTCTCCTCATTCTACCACTCCCGGCACCGTCCCTCCTCTCGTTCTACCACTCCCAGCACCATCCCTCCTCTCGTTCGACCACTCACGGCCCCGTCCCTTCTCTCGTTCTACTACTCCCGGCACCATCCCTCCTCTCGTTCTACCACTCCCGGCACCGTCCCTCCTCTCGTTCTACCACTCCCGGCCCCATCCCTCTTCTCGTTCTACCACTCCCAGCACCGTCCCTCCTCTCGTTCTACCACTCCCAGCACCGTCCCTCTTCTCGTTCTACCACTCCCGGCCCTGTCCCTCTTCTCGTTCTACCACTCCCAGCACCGTCCTCCTCTTGTTCTACCACTCCCAGCACCGTCCCTCCTCTCGTTCTACCACTCCCGGCCCGTCCCTCTTCTCGTTCTACCACTCCCGCCCGTCCCTCCTCTCGTTCTACCACTCCCAGCACCGTCCCTTCTCCGTTCTACCACTCCCGGCCCCGTCCCTCTTCTCGTTCTACCACTCCCAGCACCGTCCCTCCTCTCGTTCTACCACTCCCGGCACCTTCCCTCCTCTCGTTCTACCACTCCCGGCCCCATCCCTCCTCTCGTTCTACCACTCCCGGCACCTTCCCTCCTCTCGTTCTACCACTCCCAGCACCGTCCCTCTTCTCGTTCTACCACTCCCGGCCCCGTCCCTCTTCTCGTTCTACCACTTCCATCACCGTCCCTCCTCTCGTTCTACCACTCCCAGCACCGTCCCTCCTCTCGTTCTACCACTCCCGGCCCCGTCCCTCTTCTCGTTCTACCACTCCCAGCACCTTCCCTCCTCTCGTTCTACCACTCCCGGCACCTTCCCTCCTCTCGTTCTACCACTCCCGGCCCCATCCCTCCTCTCGTTCTACCACTCCCGGCACCTTCCCTCCTCTCGTTCTACCACTCCCAGCACCGTCCCTCCTCTCGTTCTACCACTCCCGGCACCTTCCCTCCTCTCGTTCTACCACTCCCGGCCCCGTCCCTCTTCTCGTTCTACCACTCCCGGCCCCGTCCCTCCTCTCGTTCTACCACTCCCAGCACCGTCCCTCCTCTCGTTCTACCACTCCCGGCCCCGTCCCTCTTCTCGTTCTACCACTCCCAGCACCGTCCCTTCTCTCGTTCTACCACTCCCAGCCCCGTCACTCCTCTCGTTCTACCACTCCCAGCACCGTCCCTCTTCTCGTTCTACCACTCCCGGCCCCGTCCCTCTTCTCGTTCTACCACTCCCGGCCCTGTCCCTCCTCTGGTATGTACACTGGCTCTCTTCCCTTCACTCTTCTGTGTCACTTGTTAATGGTCCCAAGTGGACCGAAACGTCGTCATACGTTTCAGTCTCGTATACGTGGGTGGGTCAACCTGAGAGATGGGGTCACAAGTAATAGTAACTCCAGTACTCTCTCTCTCTCACGTCTATTTATCATATCCTCCAGTTCCCTATTATCCTGGTGTCAATCATCTCCTTTATCATTATCCATCCCTTCCATTCCTCCCTCTTTCTTCCTCCTGCACTCACACACACTTTTATATACTCAACCTTTCTCCCTCTATCTCCCATTCTCTCCATCTTTCTCCCTCTATCTCCCTTTCTCTCCATCTTTCTCCCTCTATCTCCCTTTCTCTCCATCTTTCTCCCTCTATCTCCCTTTCTCTCCATATTTCTCCGTCTATCTCCCTTTCCATCTTTCTCCCTCTATCTCCCTTTCTGTACATCTTTCTCCCTCTATCTCCCTTTCTCTCATGACTTTCTCAATTTCTCTCATTTTTACTCTATTAATTATCAGTATCATTTTTAGCTATTCGCATAATTCTGTTCACCTAGTTGTGGTTGAAGGGGTCTAGTCATAGCTCCTGGCCCCGCCTCTTCACTGGCCGCCATGAGCTTTATCATACCTCTTCTTAAAGCTATGAATGGATCCTGCCTCCACTACATCGCTTCCCAAACTATTCCACTTCCTGACCACTCTGTGACTGTGTGTGTGTGTGGTGTAGATGGGTGTGGTCACCAGCAGCAGTAGTAACACTGGGTGTGGCTAATACACACATACATGCATACGAACATGTATATGTATTACTGACACGTACATCTACATGTGTATATATCACTACTGAGTCAGTGTCTGTTAATACTCTCCTATGCTGGAGTAGCGTGTGTCCCCCACCCTGACCTGTGACTGGTCCATCCTGACCTGTGACTGGTCCACCCTGACCTGTGGCCTGTGATTGGTCCATCCACGCAGCTAATTCTTTCAGGTTTAAATACAGGTAAATCTTACAGGTATATCTTACAGGTAATTCTTACAGGTAATTCTTAAAGATAATTCTTACAGGTAAGTCTTACAGGTACATGACGTGTCTCTGGAAGATACAAAGACTCACTCTTACTGGTCGTTCTTCAAGGTACAGAAAAAAGTCTTGTCTTAGTGAGGTTCCAGGAAGAATAAGTCTTAAAGGCTTCCTCTGGCTGTATGAGGGGAAGTGGGAGGGGGTTTGGGAGGGGAGAGGGGAACGAAGGTAAGGGAGATGAATGGAGATGGGTTAGGAGAGGGAAAAGATGAAGGGAGGAGGGAGAGAGGGAGGAACGAAGGAGGAAAGAGGGAGGGAGGAGGGAACAGCTTCCATTCCCCGCTGCCAGACGGTCGAGCAACAAGCACTGTACAATAATCTCCACGGCAGCTGCTGCCGGAGTCCAAGAACAATACTGCCAGACGTACGAGCAGAAGATGATGGCGACTCCTTGATTCTACTTATTTATAAAAGATATCTCCCGCTGTATCAGCAGCTGTATGATCAATACGACAAGGGACATCTGGCGCTAACCTTGTTGCCAGGTTAACAGCAGACCGCGCTGCCACACGCACAATAACCATTAACCATGTGTATAACAACAGACTGAGCTGCCACACGCACGATAACCATTAACCGTTTGTGTTTAACAACAGACCGAGCTGCCAGCGAACAATTATTGTGTTTAAGACTAAATACAATGAGAATCAGCGCTGCCAGACGAGAGAGAGAGGAGTTTAGGCTCCTCCCACTGAACTCTGGTGCCAGGAAAACTGTACGACAACGGTGCTGATGTTGCCAGCCGCAGAATATAAAATATTGTGAATAGATGTTAAGTGAGAGAGTTGATGATTATTGTGGATGAAGGAGATGGAAAGAGAAGGGAGGAGGAGAGACATCAGGAAAGAAGGGAGAGGTAGAGACGTGGAAGGGAGTGTTATAGAGGGAGGGATGGTGATAGTAAGGGATAGTGAGAGATTAAGGGAGGGTGATAGAGTAAGGAAGATTAAGGAAGGATGAGAGAGGAAGGGAGGGTGAGACACAATGTCACATCAACTAAGACACTTCCTGGCAACAACTACCGCTGAGATACTTCTAACTTTAAGTAATTTAATATTCCACAAATGGAATTTGATGCGCTTTCCATTGTAGTGGTGTTAAAGATGCTAGAACAACAGTCTGTGTACCAGCATCTGAAGAATGGTACAACATAGATGATATAAACATTAATATAGATATCACCTTAATATAGAATATACATGATATAACATTTGTACAAATGATATAACACTAATATAGATGATTGAAACATTATATAAATATATCATTAGTATAGATGATATAACAATAGTATAGATGATAGAAACATCAATTATAAATTATTTGATCCTCAAACATTCGATGCTCATATAACTAAAGTGGTAAAAGTCTCAGCAGAGTGTCACCAAGATTCACTACTGAATCCTTCAAATGTTCTCAGAGTAGAATTAAATAGCATTCAACAGCACTATGTCTCACCATTGCTTATTGAGAAATTCTCACACATTTCCTAGATTATCCTCATCTTCACCTGCTAGAAAATAAAAGGTTATTGTTCCTTTTGGAACAAAGAGGGTATTGGTACAAATGTGTTCCAATCTGGTTAAATAAGACGAACAATTATGTTATCAGGCAAGAATGCAATTTCTGAAGTGAGTGATGTACTGGGGCACGGGTGTGGGACCTGGGCACGGGTGTGGGACCTGGGCACGGGTGTGATCTGAGCACGGGTGTGTGACCTGAGCACGGGTATGGGACCTGAGCACGGGTGTGTGATCTGAGGACGGGTGTGGGACCTGAGCACGGGTGTGGGACCTGAGCACGGGTGTGGGACCTGAGCACGGGTGTGTGGGACCTGAGCACGGGTGTGGGACCTGAGCACGGGTGTGGGACCTGAGCACGGGTGTGGGACCTGAGCACGGGTGTGTGGGACCTGAGCACGGGTGTGGGACCTGAGCACAGGTGTGTGGGACCTGAGCACGGGTGTGGGACCTGAGCACGGGTGTGTGGGACCTGAGCACGGGTGTGGGACCTGAGCACGGGTGTGGGACATGAGCACGGGTGTGTGGGACCTGAGCACGGGTGTGGGACCTGAGCACGGGTGTGGGACATGAGGACGGGTGTGGGACATGAGCACGGGTGTGACCTGAGCACGGGTGTGGGACATGAGGACGGGTGTGGGACCTTAGCACGGGTGTGGGACATGAGCACTGGTGTGGGACATGAGCACGGGTATGGGACCTGAGCGCGATCGTGCAGTACGATAACCTTTACACCAAACGCACCCAACAACAACACACAGATGTGGGTACCGCCTGGCAGCGGGGGTTACAACACAGTTGCTTCAATCGTTGAAAACAAGACGCTGGATACACAGGGTGAGTCAGTGTCATACTGTGTGCTCGCTCCACCGGATTACAACCTCAGCCAGATAATATATCAACCACGGTAGCACCTTGTATATGACAGCCTGGCGTGATAGGTGGTGACAGGTGGTGGCAGGAGGTGTTAGGTGGTGACAAGTGATGACAGGAGGTGTTAGGTGGTGACAGGTGGTGTTAATACCAGATTCTTCATTCTCTCAGAATGTCAGGTATTGCTCACCTCAATGACTGCAGTTTACCTTTGATATATATTAAGTTTGCACGTCTGCTACACTTCTTCTCAGTCAGGTCAATAACTCTCCAAATCTTGCAATATATATATATATATATATATATATATATATATATATATATATATATATATATATATATATATATATATATATATTTATATATATAAAATACATCATTACTATCAACACTTAGTTATGTAAATTATCTGTGACATTAATACACATTCATGGAGTCGTTTCATATTTTTAATCACAAAAATTCTTTTGAGCATTGATGATAATATATAAGACGTCATATGTGTTAACATTTATAACCCATTTAGAGAATGAACATTTGAATTTCAAGATCCGTGCTAAGTCAAAGAGCATTTTAGAACCTACACGACAAATCACTAAACAATACGAGCAGGAGTTATGCGAATCGACCCCCTGCAAACATAACTAGGTAAGTACATCAATTATAAGGAAACATGCTAGGTAAACTCCAAATATCTAACTCCAATTAAGTTAGGATAGAGCCACTGGCCCCTTCTGTAGCAGAAGATTAGGATTTGATTATCAGTCGTGCAAAGTAAAGCATAGTCTGTTTGTCAGATCTGGTTCAAGAAGCAGCTTACTTTGTTATGTTGTAAGGCATCACAAGCTACATGCAGGCACCGCAGTTCGAATCCCCGTCCATAATAATAAACAACAATATTTACATCTGTCTCTATCAATCTAGAGGCTTATATCTCTCAGTGTATATACACTCAGAGGTGATTAACCCATGGTGTATATACACTGGTAGTTTACATTAATCAGAATTTTAGGTATTAAAGTATTCTTGACTTGTGGTGACCAGGTGACATGCAGTCTCAATGACCCTCGTGTAGTAGATAAGTTTCAAACCTAGTAAGGCAATATTTGAAGGCAAAATTGACGCTTCTAAATTATTCGTTATTTTTCACCAAATATGAAAGTGTTATACAATGAAACATTATGAAAAATCACTGGACACACAATCATTATACAATCACTCAACAATACGTTGATCCCTTTATTACCTATCAACAATCATACATTTTCTTTTTGGCATTGAAAGGGAGCCTATAATCATAGACCTACAATCATAGACCTACAATCATAAACCTACAATCGTAGACCTACAATCATAGACCTACAACCATAGACCTACAATCGTAGACCTACAATCGTAGACCTACAATCGTAGACCTACAATCATAGACCTACAATCATAGACCTACAACCATAGACCTACAATCGTAGACCTACAATCGTAGACTGTAGGGTAAGACAACTTAATGACACAGTTTAAGTAAATAATACTACCAAAGATAACAAGTTAATTGTTATTTAAACCTAATAATTTCAGACATGTGAGGGATGACTACTGTGTGAGAACCTTAGTAGTAACAGTGACCCAGGTACTGAGGGACTCATAGCAGGTATCAGCAACACTGCACACAGCAGGTACCAGCAACACTGTACACAGCAAGTACCAGCAACACAGCAGGTACCAGCAACACATCATACAGCAGGTGCAGAGAAGTTGTTATTATGACGTTATTATGATGTACCCCTTGTCCATCTAACACTATGTAAAAACTCAATGTACATTATAGGCCCAAAAATTTGGAATTCATTACCTGTGATTGCCAAAGAAATCCTGTCTGTACCTCAATTCAAAACTCTGCTGAAAAACCACCTACTCACCCAAAACTAAATACACAATATTTAACATTACCTACAAAGTTAATTAATCACTTAAATGTATAAACCTATTATAAATAATGCATACTTAGTTAACTTTGTTTCTAAAGCATTAACAAATATAATAATCCATTTTAAGAATGCCCACAATGCTCTGAATATTACGAGCTTTTGGCATGTACACCCCATTTATAACCATAACTATGTACATCTCTGTATCATGTCTATGATTATTATTATTATTATCATTAACAAATCAACTTTCGCACAGGGTAGAGTATTATCAAATCAATGGAACACTCACAACACAAGCTTCTCTGTACCTATGTTTTTCTTCCTCTTCTAGTAAAACAATTATTCTCAGCACGTCCTTCATCAAACTAGAAGCAGAGTTCAACCACCCTAGACGGGGAACTTAGCCAACATGAAGTAGAAGAGATGTGAACAGACGCTGGACAGGTTGGTGCTATGACTAGGTGATGATTGAAATAATGACAGCAACAAGGTGAAGTTCTAGTTTGTCTAGTAGAGTGTTCCTTGCACTTTAGTGTTATTCATTGTTATTCCTGTTGTTCTTCCTGCGTCTCTTTATCGTTCTGTTGTCCTCAATTCTCCATTGCTTCTCTATCTTCTAAGCCCTGTTGTTGTTGCTCTTTTTATTCATTCCTTCTTCAGTGACCTCTCTCCTCTCCCTCTCTCTCTCTCTCCCTCTCTCTCTCTCCCTCTCTTCTTCAGTGCTTATATCTACTTAAACTTCTTTTTCTTGCCCCTCTTCCTCCTCGTCTTTATCTTCCATTTTATTCTTTTTGTCTTCTGTCAGCATTTCCGTGTCTGTTCTGGGGACTCTTTTTCTCTCGAAGAAGCCAACCTGCCCGTACACAACTAAATTAACTGTCATAAGTAATGTTTATATCCTTATCATATAGAGAAGAAGTCAACCTGATGTTTAGTTTTAATGGGAGACTCAAGTAAACATTGATGGGTAATAACAAACATTCAAGTGATCTTAATTATATTAGATAGAGGTGTCGGGTGAGTATTCCTTCAAGATACTATTGACGATGATGATACTGACCTTCTTCAGGATAATAATGATAATAATGATTATGATGAAGCTGATGAGGAGGACGAGAAGCCAGTGCCACCAAGCGAACTTCCTACTGCCAACCTCCTGACCAAGTGACGACACCAAGAAAGGCACACACCCAGGTTAATATATATATATATATATATATATATATATATATATATATATATATATATATATATATATATATATATATATATAGTATATATATATATATATATATATATATATATATATATATATATATATGTATATAAAATATATTTCATCAGTACAAGATATGAGCCTCCTCTCTCACCATTACTCACATCTTTCCTGATGACTACCACCTGAGTACTGGCAGTCATGTTGTTGATGTCACTGTTGATGAGGCTGTAGTACTGAGCATCCTGCACTTCCACCTCCAGTGATGACTCAATCAATACTGACCTTCTACGGAGAAGCTGATCCGTGTGCATGTGTAAATGGTATATATATATATATATATATATATATATATATATATATATATATATATATATATATATATATATATATATATATATATATATATATATATATATATATATATATATATATATATATATATATATATATATATATATATATATATATATATATATATATATATATATATATATATATATATATATATATATATATATATATATATATATATATATAGTATATATATATATATATATATATATATATATATATATATATATATATATATATATATATATATATATATATATATATATATATATATATATATATATATATATATATACGTGAACATATGTATGTGTACGATGTGGAAAAAGAGAGAAAACATTTATGTTAATGATCTTAAGTAAATGAGTAAATGAGTATATGAATATTTTTTTTTTTTTTCATTTCGACAAACACGTACTAAGCGCAAAGAAAAGTAGTTAGTCCTAAAATTTGTAAGAAAATGGGTAAGTCACGAAGGAATCGAAGAAAACGAAAGTAATTTCAGGGGTACCTCAAGAGAAGCAACGACGGCATAGCCAGACACCGTCACCGTCACCACCTCGCCCGCCCTCAACGTCGGTACCTCACACCTGCACACAAGTCAAGGTCACGTGTATGTTGTTATCTTGTAGACTAGAACGGATGTGGTTTAAACAGACACGTGTGCAAACGCTGAGACATATTTATTCGAAAGCTTTTCAGTCCTGAGACCTTGATGAGGGTCCCCTGACCGATATGCTGGCTTATAAACATGTCCTAGTGTTTGCTCTGGTGCTTTTTCAACAATTTTGATGGTATAAATTGCCAAGGTTTATATAAGACAGGTGTGTTGTCCTAGCTTGGCCAGTAAGGTAAGGTGTTAGGTGTGTTATGATTTCTAAATAATAGATACGATGACAGATCTCAACACGCAACTCACGGTAAAAACAGTGAAAAGTAGACGACGTTTCTGTCCGCCATGGACCATCATCAAGTCGCGAGTGGGGAAAAAAGTAGGAGGAAAACAAACCTGAATTTATTAGACTTTTCTCCTGACTGCGAACGTCCTGACCTGACTGCTCATGTACGCTCCTTGTTGTCTCGTGGAGACGTGAGTCTGGTCCAGAAGGACATCGTCAGGTGACCTGACTGCTCATGTACGCTCCTTGTTGTCTCGTGGAGACGTGAGTCTGGTCCAGAAGGACATCGTCAGGTGACCTGACTGCTCATGTACGCTCCTTGATGTCTCATGGAGACGTGAGTCTGGTCCAGAAGGACATCGTCAGGTGACCTGACTGCTCATGTACGCTCCTTGATGTCTCATGGAGACGTGAGTCTGGTCCAGAAGGACATCGTCAGGTTTTCGTTTCGTTTATATTGGTCAGTTATTAATTATTCCAGCCATGCAGTTCATCAAGAACTGCAAGAAGCCCCTATCACATGCTTTTAACATCCTATGGAGAGGGAGCATGGACACTGGGATCGTCCCGCAGCTACTAAAAACAACAGACATAGCCCCGCTCCACAAAGGGGGCAGTAAAGCAATAGCAAAGAACTACAGACCAATTGCGCTAACGTCCCATATAAAAATCTTTGAAAGGGTTCTAAGAAGCAAGATCGCCACCCATCTTGATACCCATCAATTGCACAACCCAGGACAGCATGGGTTTAGAGAAGGCCGCTCCTGTCTGTCCCAACTACTGGACCACTACGACAAGGTCCTGGATGCTCTAGAAGATAAACAGAATGCAGATGTTATATACACAGATTTTGCAAAAGCCTTTGACAAGTGTGACCATGGTGTAATAGCACACAAAATGCGTGATAAAGGAATAACAGGAAAAGTTGGTAGATGGATCTATAATTTCCTAACATGTAGAACACAAAGAGTAGTAGTCAACAGAGTAAAGTCTGAGGCAGCTACTGTGAAAAGCTCTGTTCCACAAGGCACAGTACTTGCTCCCATCCTATTCCTCATCCTCATATCAGACATTGACAGGGATATAAGCCACAGTGCTGTGTCTTCCTTTGCAGATGACACCCGAATCTGTATGACAGTGTCCACCGTTGAAGACACTGCAAGACTCCAAGCAGACATAAACCAAATCTTTAAATGGGCTGCAGAAAACAATATGAAGTTCAATGATGAGAAATTTCAATTACTCAGATACGGAAAACGTGAAGAAATTAAAATCTCATCGGAGTACAAAACTAATTCCAATCTCACCTTCAAGGACCATAACAATGTAGCAATTGCATCTGCTCGAAAAATGACAGGATGGATAATGAGAACCTTCAAAACCAGGGATGCCAAGCCCATGTTGACACTTTACAGATCGCTTGTTCCATCTAGGCTGGAATATTGCTGCACACTAACTGCACCTTTCAAGGCAGGTGAAATTGCTGACCTTGAAAATGTGCAGAGAACCTTCACCACACGCATAAGTGCGATAAACCACCTCAACTACTGGGAACGCTTGAAGTTCCTAAACCTGTACTCTCTAGAACGCAGGCGGGAGAGATACATTATTATATACACATGGAAAATTCTCGAGGGCTTAGTAACAAACTTGCACACAAAAATCACTCCCTACGAAAGCAAAAGACTCGGCAGACGATATAACATCCCCCCAATGAAGAGCAGGGGTGCCACTAGCACGTTGAGGGACAACACAATAAGTGTCAGGGGCCCAAGATTGTTCAACTGCCTCCCAGCATACATCAGGGGGATTACCAACAAACCCCTGGCTGTCTTCAAGCAGGCACTGGACAGGCACCTAAAGTCGGTACCTGACCAGCCGGGCTGTGGTTCGTACGTTGGACTGCGTGCGGCCAGCAGTAACAGCCTGGTTGATCAGGCTCTGGTCCAACAGGAGGCCTGGTCACAGACCGGGCCGCGGGGGTGTTGACCCCTGGAATTCTCTCCAGGTAGACTCCAGGATACTTAGGTACAGTTCAGAACGTTTCGCCACGAGTAGCTTCATGAACTGTTCCTATCAAGAAACGTCGCGAATTGTGCATGAGTCCTTATTTACAGGCCCCGCAATCATTGTACCATGTACAATTGTTCCAACTATGTTATTGTGCCTTTTATTCTTCAAGTGGCTTCAAGTTGGACAAATTTAAGATTAGGAAGGATATGGGAAAGTACTGGTTTGGCAGTCATAGAAGTACATGAGTGGGTGTGAGTTGAACCTACCCAGCATGGGACCAGCAGGCCTGCTGGTCAGTTTATTGTTCATGTTCTCACGAGACAGGATAGGCACGTACGTACATAGCGCGATCGCTAGCGCACTCAGCTCACACACTGAGGTCCGGAGATCGAATCCCCGGTACGGCTGGAAAACATTAGGACGTATTTCCATAAGACACCTGTTGTCCATGTTCACCCATCAGTATAAAATGGGTACCTGGGTGTTAGTCGACTGGAAAAAAACTGACCTAATTTGTGGGAAATACTCAGCATAACAAGCGGCTTTCTATATAGTAGTATGCCATTGATGTCAGCTATGGTCTGTATACCTTGTACATGTACTTGTAGAAATAAGGATATTACTATTATTATTATTATTATTATTATTATTATTATTATTATTATTATTAATATTATTATTATTATAGATGGCAGGACTGACATGTACATACATGACACGATTTACATGTACATTCAGGAAAGTGTTTACAAACAAATACACGTGTCTTTGTTGACAAACATACTCACATGACTTCTATACAGGACATCAGTAGACAAGTGAGCACTCTCTTTTCTCCCATACGAGCTCTGTACAACACAACAATGTTCATTAATACTTAACACATATATCCTACACAGAAATGAATTAATATTTTGTAGGTCCCTGGGTTACAGGTACTGTGAGGCCCCTGGGCTACAGGTACTGTGAGGTCCCTGGGCCACAGGTACTGTGAGGTCCCTGGGCTACAGGTACTGTGAGGTCCCTGGGCTACAGGTACTGTGAGGTCCCTGGGCTACAGGTACTGTGAGGTCCCTGGGCTACAGGTACTGTGAGGTCCCTGGGCTACAGGTACTGTGAGGTCCCTAGGCTACAGGTACTGTGAGGTCCCTGATCCTCTACATAAATATATCACAAGACAACTCGAAAACTTGCAAATGTTGGCAGCAACTTTTAAATATATAGCAGAGGTGCCAGACACACCATCTATGGTGCCAGACACACTAGCGAGAGTGCCAGACACACCAGCGAGGGTGCCAGACACACCAGCGAGGGTGCCAGACACACCAGCGAGGGTGCCAGACACACCAGCGAGGGTGCCAGACACATCAGTGAGGGTGCCAGACACACCAGCGAGGGTGGCAGACACACCAGCGAAGGTGCCAGACACACCAGCGAGGGTGCCAGACACACCAGCGAGGGTTCCAGACACATGAGCGAGGGTATCAGACACACCAGCGAGGGTGGCAGACACACCAGCGAAGGTGCCAGACACACCAGCGAGGGTGCCAGACACACCAGCGAGGGTGCCAGACACACCAGCGAGGGTGCCAGACACACCAGCGAGGGTGCCAGACACACCAGCGAGGGTGCCAGACACATCCGTGAGGGTGCCAGACACACCAGCGAGGGTGGCAGACACACCAGCGAGGGTGCCAGACACATCAGTGAGGGTGCCAGACACACCAGCGAGGGTGCCAGACACATCAGCGAGGGTGCCAGACACACTGTCCATGTTGTGTTCATTAAGGCTGCATGTCATCTGTTCCCCACTAGTCAAGAATACTTTAATACCTAAAATATAGATTCGTTAATAATAATAATAATATTATTGGACAATAGATGCAGTGAGACACATCACTACAGTGAGACACATCACTACAGTGAGACACATCACTACAGTGAGACACATCACTACAGTGAGACACATCACTACAGTGAGACACATCACTACAGTGAGACACATCTCTACAGTGAGACACATCACTACAGTGAGACACATCACTACAGTGAGACACATCTCTACAGTGAGACACATCACTACAGTGACACACATCACTACAGTGACACACATCACTACAGTGACACATCACTACAGTGACACACATCACTACAGTGACACATCACTACAGTGAGACACATCACTACAGTGACACACATCACTACAGTGAGACACATCACTACAGTGACACACATCACTACAGTGAGACACATCTCTACAGTGACACACATCACTACAGTGACACATCACTACAGTGACACACATCACTACAGTGACACATCACTACAGTGAGACACATCACTACAGTGACACACATCACTACAGTGAGACACATCACTACAGTGACACACATCACTACAGTGAGACACATCTCTACAGTGAGACACATCACTACAGTGACACATCACTACAGTGACACATCACTACAGTGACACACATCACTACAGTGACACATCACTACAGTGAGACACATCACTACAGTGACACATCACTACAGTGACACACATCACTACAGTGACACACATCACTACAGTGAGACACATCACTACAGTGACACACATCACTACAGTGACACACATCACTACAGTGACACATCACTACAGTGACACATCACTACAGTGACACATCACTACAGTGACACATCACTACAGTGACACACATCACTACAGTGACACACATCACTACAGTGACACATCACTACAGTGACACATCACTACAGTGACACATCACTACAGTGACACATCACTACAGTGACACATCACTACAGTGACACATCACTACAGTGAGACACATCACTACAGTGAGACACATCACTACAGTGACACACATCACTACAGTGACACACATCACTACAGTGACACACATCACTACAGTGAGACACATCACTACAGTGACACACATCACTACAGTGACACACATCACTACAGTGACACACATCTTATTAGTATCTTGGTCGTTGTCAGTCTGCCGTTTGAGTCGTCTGCCCCGGGAGTGGCTGACTATATCTGTCACTGAGAGGTCAGTGTCAGCAAGCTGGCTGACAGTCCTCACATCACCAGAGACATCCATGTCGTCGCTTCCCTCCCGTCCATGATGTGATGTGAACTGTAAAGCAACCAGAGTGACTTCAATAATAATAATAATAATTTTCTAGACACCGTAACGCAGCATTCACAACCACTACTAGAAACCGCTCTATAAGGCAGAATAAAACTTAGACAAGACAGTACTCACGTTAAAGTCATTAAGGTTGAGGGGAGGAGAGGGGCAGATGATGGGACCTGAGGTGAGGAGAGGCTCCAGCAGATACAGCAGAGGAAGATCTGCACCCAGTTTAAGGGGCAGACGCAGCAGCACCTGCAGGGGTGAGAGACGTCGTGTCAGACACAGCAGCCAGAGCAGAGGCAGACACAGCTACTCTCACACATTACAGTCTTCTCTGCTGAGCCAGTCGCAGCTTTGATGCCATTCTGATTGAACCGCGTGAATGTAATTTGGTCTGCCTATTGATCAATGTTCCAGTCTGCCACTCACCACTGCCAGCAGTGGTAATACCCACCTTGAGTGAGAGCACTGGGGACGGGCCACTGTTGGTGATCGAGTACTGGTGACTGAGGCGGGGACCGAGGCGCTGAGGTGAAGCCATAGTCACAGGGACTGTGGGGACTCTCACAGGAAACAGTTCACTCAAAGCAGCACTCGTGTTCACTCTTCCCTCCACACTCTCTGGGTTCGATATTCTGACCAAAATAATATTTACTCAAAGAGTTCTGAGGCATTAAAGTAATCTTAAGATATCGGGAAGCCAGAAAAATAGAGTTTAAACATGTTAGATTGATGTCTACATTACAAATTTAACAAATTATAAGATATTATATAGCAGTAATATATACAATAATACATACAGATTAAATTCAATGAGAAGAGAGCCAGCACACACTCAGTCAGACAGTCATGGTTGTATTGTAGTTCGACAGTCACACGTTTGACGTTCTTAGTCAGGGTTATGTACTGACGTTGATTAAGAGGACTGGTACATACAGTTGTCCCCTTCACATGACCTGCCCTCCACTTGACCTGCCCTTCACATGACCTGCCCTTCACATGACCTGCCCTCCACTTGACCTGCCCTTCACATGACCTGCCGTCCACATGACCTGCCCTCCACTTGACCTGCCCTTCACATGACCTGCCGTTCACATGACCTGCCCTTCACATGATCTGCCCTCCACTTGACCTGCCCTCCACTTGACCTGCCCTTCACATGACCTACCCTCTACACGACCTGCCCTTCACATGACCTGCCCTTCACATGACCTGCCCTCCACTTGACCTGCTCTTCACATGACCTGCCCTTCACATGACCTGCCGTCCACATGACCTGCCGTCCACATGAACGTACAATAACCAGGACTCACCCTGTGACTTGAAGATTGACCTGAGTTTTGGCCGGAATTGTGAAGGAGTAAGTGTTGTCAGTGTCGTCCAGGTCACGACTGTCACTGGTCACATTCAGGTGGAAGGTGACCTCATGTGCGCCAGAGGTCAACATGTGGGTCAGTAAGATCTCCGGAGTGTACTCCAAGTGGAATTTAAGTGTCACCTGGAGGAAGTATTTAAAGGTTGATCTTCATGACTTTTCTGTTACGACCAAACATACTGACTACACCAGGTTAAAGGTTTGTTATTAAGTTAGGTTGTGAACCATAGCTGAAGACCCGGTTAAAGATTTCATTCATTTCTTTTGACAGCAAAGTCTGCAAAACAAGTTAACCATGTTCTTGAATGTTAGCAAACACAAGAACGTGTCATTTACCTTCGTTTTTTCGTGAAGATTTGAGGAAACATCAGTAAAGTAGAGAAGACACTAGCGCCTCCTTATGGTTACTAAACATTCAGTGACACGTGTAAGTAAACATAGATATGACTGACAACAGATGTGAGATGTATTTTAGAGTATAAGAACAACACTGTACATCTATGTCTTGTCAACGAGGTGTTACTTATTAACGATAAGTAACGATACACACCTGCTCTTCCTTGTGGAAATATGAGGTAAAGATACAAATCAGATAGCTGCGTTGATCATTGTTACTGCCAGTTGGCTTACAGGTGGGGATGAAGGAGGAGCCAGAGACCCTCTGGAACACCAGCTGCTGTTGGTAGTCCAGCACCAGCTGCACGGAGTAAGCACTGTCGTTCCTGGAGTGAACCATCACCTCTACAACCAAACTCCCATCACCAACCGTAAACTGCGACCTGCAGCCAGAGATGGAGTGCAGGGCGATTAGATTTTGCCACCGAAGTGGCTAGTTTATTGTGCACCTCATATCCATCCTGTGGATGGTAGCGCAAGAGTATATGGATACACAAAAGGCCTAGGCACTAGGCCCCAAGAGGATTAACAGGAGTACATTTGGAATTACATCTACAGTTCACTTATCTCTTACAAATTTAGCAACAATGTGAATTAAAGTAACGCTCCGTGGCGCCAGAAACTCAGAGATAACGAAATACTGAAGCCCTACGTAACACGGGCGCTAAGATGCAGGTTAGGCTTAGAGAAGCAGGAGGCAGCGTCCACGCAGCCTATACGAGCATGGGCCGTGAAGGTGGTGTCCCCCAGGACGTTCAGGGTGTTTGGGACTCTGGGAAGACCTTCCTGAAGACCTTCAGAAGGAACCTGATGAAGACTAGCATTGACGACGACACTGACAGGTGACTGTAGGTGAAAACGACCCGGCTGTGAGAGAGAGAGAGATATTAAATGACAACAAAAACAATCTTGATATTATAATTACACACACACGCACACACACACACACACACACACACACAGTTCCTTGATAATGTGAGTAGTCACGAAAGCGCTTGGAATTCCTCTATTTTTTCATAGTGGTTGTCTTGCATAATATATATATATATATATATATATATATATATATATATATATATATATATATATATATATATATATATATATATATCATCACACACACAATCACTCACACCATCACTGTCTCGTCAGAGGCACCCTGATAATACAGTTCACTTGCCAAGACAAACTTCCTAAGGACCAGTGATGTCAGTAATGTGTTGTAGTTGTGATCCCTTGTTACTTGTGACGTCAGAGGCCCGCGCATGTGTGCGCGCAGAGACAAGAGTCTCCCTCATTCTCCTCATAGGCATAGAACTGGACAGAAGGGCTGGGCCTACCTCCTTCCTCTCTTACTCAATATACGCGTTCACCATCCATCCATGAGTTTCCCTTGACTACCCCACATAACATTGATGTCCTTGGATCACACACACAGAGGAGCTGTGAATCGACCCCTGCAACCACAATTAGGTGAGTACACACACACACACAGGGCCAGGAGCTGAGTCTCGACCCCTGCAACCACAATTAGGTGAGTACACACACAAGGTTGACAGAGACAGAATGTTCCAGAGATGGGACACAGCAACAAGGGGACACAGTTGGAAGTTGAAGACTCAGATGAATCACAGGATGTTAGGAAGTATTTCTTCAGTCACAGAGTTGTCAGGAAGTGGAATAGCTTGGGAAGCGATGTAGTGGAGGCAGGTTCCATACATAGCTTTAAGAAGAGGTATGATAAAGCTCATGGCGCAGGGAGAGTGACCCAGTAGCGGCCAGTGAAGAGGCGGGGCCAGGAGCTATGTATCGACCCCTGCAACCACAACTAGGTGAGTACACACACACACACTCACCTTGACATAAACAGAGAGTTCCACTGGTAACAGTGCACTCTGACTGTTGGTAACACCAGTTCTGTGACTTCTTCTGCCAGGGGAAAATATAAATTAATATTTAAACGAAAGAAACTAGTCTGATATTATGCAGTAATCGCAAACAAGCATATAAGATGCAAAACAACCACAGGGGGAGTTGAATGATAGCTCTAGGCCTTTCGTGTTGTAATCAACACATCATCAGGAGCTTGCAATGTTGCAGAAAATAGTAGGTTATAGTGAACTTACCTATGATGTTGTGTGTCGAGAAAGGCGAGTCTTGAGTAACCAGCATCCAGCACTATATCCAAGTTTACTTCTGAGGAGAGACATACAGAAGTCACCATAGAAGTGTTACAGTCACCATACAAGTGCTACAGTCACCATACAAGTGCTACAGTCACCATACAAGTGCTACAGTCACCATACAAGTGCTACAGTCACCATACAAGTGCTGCAGTCACAATACAAGTGCTACAATCACCATACAAGTGCTACAGTCACCATACAAGTGCTACAGTCACCATACAAGTGTTACAGTCACCATACAAGTGCTAATCACCATACAAGTGCTACAATCACCATACAAGTGCTACAGTCACCATACGAGTGCTACAGTCACCATACAAGTGCTACAGTCACCATACGAGTGCTACAGTCACCATACAAGTGTTACAGTCACCATACAAGTGCTACAGTCACCATACAAGTGTTACAGTCACCATACAAGTGTTACAGCCACCATACAAGTGCTACAGTCACCATACAAGTGCTGCAGTCACCATACAAGTGCTACAATCACCATACAAGTGATACAGTCACCATACAAGTGCTACAGTCACCATACAAGTGCTACAGTCACCATACAAGTGCTAATCACCATACAAGTGCTACAATCACCATACAAGTGCTACAGTCATCATACGAGTGCTACAGTCACCATACAAGTGCTACAGTCACCATACGAGTGCTACAGTCACCATACAAGTGCTACCGTCACCATACAAGTGCTACAGTCACCATACAAGTGCTACAGTCACCATACAAGTGCTACAGTCACCATACAAGTGCTAATGACCATACAAGTGCTACAGTCACCATACAAGTGCTAATCACCATACAAGTGCTACAATCACCATACAAGTGCTACAGTCACCATACGAGTGCTACAGTCACCATACAAGTGCTACAGTCACCATACGAGTGCTACAGTCACCATACAAGTGCTACAGTCACCATACAAGTGCTACAGTCACCATACATGTGCTACAGTCACCATACAAGTGCTACAGTCACCATACAAGTGCTAATCACCATACAAGTGCTACAGTCACCATACAAGTGCTAATCACCATACAAGTGCTACAATCACCATACAAGTGCTACAGTCACCATACGAGTGCTACAGTCACCATACAAGTGCTACAGTCACCATACAAGTGTTACAGTCATCATACAAGTGCTACAGTCACCATACAAGTGCTACAGTCACCATACAAGTGCTACAGTCACCATACAAGTGCTACAGTCACCATACAAGTGCTACAGTCACCATACAAGTACTGTCACCACCAGTACTGTCACTACTGTCAGTACTGCTGGGGACGACAGGAGTGAGAAGACTATCAAGAACCTATTTACTACTAGCTAAACAGGTCCCTACATCTTTCCCAGACAGGAAAAGACATAGGTGCATGGGAACTAGTTGACTGTTGTGGGTGGCGTCATGTGGTGGCAGAAGTCTACTTTAAAAGGAAGAATTAGACACATGTGTAACATCTGGGTGTCTTTAGTTGTAGATACAATACAAGGACATAATGTGAAGACTGTAGAACTATATATAAAATATGAGGCAATCAGTCTTGGTGCTAGAGGGCGAAACGTCTACAAATAAAGATAACTAGATGTCGATATTATATATATATATATATATTTTTTTTTTTTATTAACACATCGGCCGATTCCCACCAAGGCAGGGTGGCCCGAAAAAGAAAAACTTTCATCATCATTCACTCCATCACTGTCTTGCCAGAGGGGTGCTTTACACTACAGTGATAAAACTGCAACATTAACACCCCTCCTTCAGAGTGCCGCCACTGTACTTCCCATCTCTAGGACTCAAGTCCGGCCTGCCGGTTTCCCTGAATCCCTTCATAAATGTTACTTTGCTCACACTCCAACAGCACGTCAAGTATTAAAAACCATATGCCTCCATTCACTCCTATCAAACACGCTCACACATGCTTGCTGGAAGTCCAAGCCCCTCGCACACAAAACTTCCTTTACCCCCTCCCTCCAACCTTTCCTAGGCCGACCCCTACCCCGCCTTCCCTCCACTACAGATTTATACACCTCGAAGTCACTCTGTCTCGTTCCATTCTCTCTCTCTCTCTCTCTCTCTCTCTCTCTCTCTCTAATATATATATATATATATATATATATATATATATATATATATATATATATATACTTTAAAATGAAGTGAAGTAGGATAACAAGTCTTAGGTTGTAAAAGAGGTGAGGTTGGATAGCAGCTCCTGGTCTACAGACTGGAAGTGGTAATACAAGAATACTGACCCACTTGATGGGTAACCTTTGAGGTGTACTGCAGGTTGATCAGGACACTGAAGCAAGCAACATCCTGGGACACCTGACTGCCCTGAGCAGTGATCTGACAGCTCTTGTTCTCCAAAGAGATGACCTGGCGGTCAAAGGTCACGTTGCCAATCAGTGTCACCACTGGAGATGTCCTGGGGGAAGGGGGTGGGGGATGTGAGTACCATTGGTATATACAGATCTATGACGGTGGTGATGGTGTACGGTTCGTACTTCTAACGGCTGCGCCATAGCTGTTCACGTGATTACCATGTGACTTGTGTTAGCCAATCATAGGCCTGCCTTTTGAATGCCTCAGTGCCGGGCGGCCTAGTGGGCAGTACCATCCGAGTAGACCTAGCAGGCGGACATAGGCATAGGCTCTCAGCTCCCATATATCCAACGCCTCATTAAACGCTACCAAAAACCAAGCTCATCGTCTGTTAATATTACCAAATCTATGAAAAGAACCCCACAACACAATGAGATGTATATCAAAAATAGAGCAACTCTGCGGAAGGCCTACTGGCCTATGCTAGGCAGGTTTAACTCACACACACACACATGCACTCATGTACCCTAGGGATGTATCGGATGTGAAAATTTAGATATCCGGGATGCGGATGTGTATACGGATGTCTTACTTACTCATTTTACGGATGCGAATGCGGATGCGGATGTAAGAAATTGTGCGGATGTTCCGCGGATGTTGATGCGGATGTAAGAAATTGTGCGGGTGTTCCGCGGATTTCGGATGCGGATGTATATGCGGATATCTGTTTGCTGTGAAATACGGATGCGGATGCAGATACGGATGTAAGAAATTGTGCGGATGTTCCGCAGATGCAGATGCGAATATCCGATACATCACTAATTGTACCCATCCAACCTATTTTTAAAGGTACCCAATGTTTTCCCTTGAATGACGATACCTGGGAGTGTATTCCCTTCAATGACGATACCTGGGAGTGTATTCCCTTCAATGACAATACCTGGGAGTGTATTCCCTTCAATGACGATACCTGGGAGTGTATTCCCTTCAATGACAATACCTGGGAGTGTATTCCCTTCAATGACGATACCTGGGAGTGTATTCCCTTCAATGACGATACCTGGGAGTGTATTCCCTTCAATGACGATACCTGGGAGTGTATTCCCTTCAATGACAATACCTGGGAGTGTATTCCCTTCAATGACGATACCTGGGAGTGTATTCCTTCAATGACGATACCTGGGAGTGTATTCCTTCAATGACGATACCTGGGAGTGTATTCCCTTCAATGACGATACCTGGGAGTGTATTCCCTTCAATGACGATACCTGGGAGTGTATTCCCTTCAATGACGATACCTGGGAGTGTATTCCCTTCAATGACGATACCTGGGAGTGTATTCCCTTCAATGACGATACCTGGGAGTGTATTCCCTTCAATGACGATACCTGGGAGTGTATTCCTTCAATGACGATACCTGGGAGTGTATTCCCTTCAATGACGATACCTGGGAGTGTATTCCCTTCAATGACGATACCTTGGAGTGTATTCCCTTCAATGACGATACCTGGGAGTGTATTCCCTTCAATGACGATACCTGGGAGTGTATTCCTTCAATGACGATACCTTGAGTGTATTCCCGTCAATGACGATACCTGGGAGTGTATTCCCTTCAATGACGATACCTGGGAGTGTATTCCCCTTCAATGACGATACCTGGGAGTGTATTCCCGTCAATGACGATACCTGGGAGTGTATTCCTTCAATGACGATACCTGGGAGTGTTTTCCCCTTCAATGACGATACCTGGGAGTGTTTTCCCCTTCAATGACGATACCTGGGAGTGTATTCCCGTCAATGATGATACCTGGGAGTGTATTCCCTTCAATGACGATACCTGGGAGTGTATTTCCTTCAATGACGATACCTGGGAGTGTATTCCTTCAATGACGATACCTGGGAGTGTATTCCCTTCAATGACAATACCTGGGAGTGTATTCCCTTCAATGACGATACCTGGGAGTGTATTCCTTCAATGACGATACCTGGGAGTGTATTCCCTTCAATGACGATACCTGGGAGTGTATTCCCTTCAATGACGATACCTGGGAGTGTATTCCCTTCAATGACGATACCTTGGAGTGTATTCCCTTCAATGACGATACCTGGGAGTATATTCCCTTCAATGACGATAACTGGGAGTGTATTCCCTTCAATGACGATACCTGGGATTGTATTCCCTTCAATGACGATACCTGGGAGTGTATTCCTTCAATGACGATACCTGGGAGTGTATTCCTTCAATGACGATACCTGGGAGTGTATTCCCTTCAATGACAATACCTGGGAGTGTATTCCCTTCAATGACGATACCTGGGAGTGTATTCCCTTCAATGACGATACCTGGGAGTGTATTCCCTTCAATGACGATACCTGGGAGTGTATTCCCTTCAATGACGATACCTGGGAGTGTATTCCCTTCAATGACGATACCTTGGAGTGTATTCCCTTCATTGACGATACCTGGGAGTGTATTTCCTTCAATGACGATACCTGGGAGTGTATTCCTTTCAATGACGATACCTGGGAGTGTATTCCCTTCAATGACGATACCTGGGAGTGTATTCCCTTCAATGACGATACCTGGGAGTGTATTCCCTTCAATGACGATACCTGGGAGTGTATTCCCTTCAATGACGATACCTGGGAGTGTATTCCTCTCATCTAAAACTCTACTCTCAAAGCAGCACTTTTCTATATTCTCTCTAAATTAAAATTTGTCCAACTTCATCCCCTTGCTGTCTGAACACGGTCCATGGGTGCCCCCTGCTGTCTGAACACGGTCCATGGGTGCCCCCTGCTGTCTGAACACGGTCCATGGGTGCCCCTTGCTGTCTGAACACGGTCCATGGGTGCCCCCTGCTGTCTGAACACGGTCCATGGGTGCCCCCTGCTGTCTGAACACCGTCCATGGGTGCCCCCTGCTGTCTGAACACGGTCCATGGGTGCCCCCTGCTGTCTGAACACTGTCCATGGGTGCCCCCTGCTGTCTGAACACGGTCCATGGGTGCCCCCTGCTGTCTGAACACTGTCCATGGGTGCCCCCTGCTGCCTCTCCTCCCCAGGGTGCACCCCAGGGTACACCCCAAGGTACACCCTGGGGTGAAGATTAAGACACATATGCGCTAAACCTGAAGGGGATCGCGCAGTACCTGGGGTCATGAGCGGTAAATAGCAGCTGCATTTCCCGTGGATCGAGAACCCTTCCCGAGCACGAGAGCGGCTCCTCGACCTCCAGCGTCAGCCAGTGAGACAGCATCACGTCCTGACGTGCGTAGTCAGGATGTAGATAGTAGTATTGTTTGCGTAATATTACCGAGTAACGTTGTTATCTATACGCTTGTGTAATGTTGTTGTATGAACCCTGACTGTTGTGTCAGCAGCTGACTGACCTGATAACAACAGCAGTGATGTCAGCAGCTGACTGACCTGATAACAAGAGCAGTGTCAGAGAGGGCTGACCCGGCCACCAGGTCCGGGTACCCGTTCAGGTCCACATCCAAGCCAGCAGACACGCTGAAACCCAAGCCACCAACACCACCAGGGATGTCACCAGCTCTGATCATCTGCACGAACGATTATTATTATTATTATTATTAGTAGTAGTAGTAGTAGTAGTAGTAGTAGTAGTAGTAGTAGTAGTAGTAGTATATTACTGAATGATGTACAGACGTGTGAGTGGTACATCACTACAGTGTGTGGATGAGGCAGTGTGTGGGTGAGGCAGTGTGTGGGTGAGGCAGTGTGTGGATGAGGCAGTGTGTGGATGAGGCAGTGTGTGGATGAGGCAGTGTGTGGATGAGGCAGTGGGTGGATGAGGCAGTGTGTGGATGAGGCAGTGGGTGGATGAGGCAGTGTGTGGATGAGGCAGTGTGTGGATGAGGCAGTGTGTGGATGAGGCAGTGTGTGGGTGAGGCAGTGTGTGGATGAGGCAGTGTGTGGATGAGGCAGTGGGTGGATGAGGCAGTGTGTGGATGAGGCAGTGTGTGGATGAGGCAGTGTGTGGATGAGGCAGGGGTGGATGAGGCAGTGTGTGGATGAGGCAGTGGTGGATGAGGCAGGTGGTGGATGAGGCAGTGTGTGGATGAGGCAGTGTGTGGATGAGGCAGTGGTGGATGAGGCAGTGGGTGGATGAGGCAGTGTGTGGATGAGGCAGTGGTGGATGAG
>WNWK01004518.1:0-67500 GCA_009830355.1 Cherax destructor | reverse complement strand
GGGGTTCAACCTGGGGTTCTTGTGATGACAATGACTGTAAGAACATAAGAAGGAAGGAGCACTGCAGCAGGCCTACTGGCCCTTGTTAGAACTGTGATGTAGCCCCAGTAGGAAATAAAAGAGGGTGGACCCAGGAGCTGGAGCTCAGAGACATACCTGAGTACGGGACGATGGTGATGGGAGCTTGGCGGAGCTGCTGGAGTACATAGCAGGCTCCTCGACACTGCACTCTGTCCTCTATCTCTCTTCTGGTCTGGTCTTCAACCTTGAAGTTCAGGAGGTAGCGTGGAGCACAAGCCTGTCATCACATAGTAGTGGAGGAACTTTAAAAGTCAGGCAGTAGTGGAGGAACTTTAAAAGTCAGGCAGTAGTGGAGGAACTTTAAAAGTCAGGCAGTAGTGGAGGAACTTTAAAAGTCAGGCAGTAGTGGAGGAACTTTAAAAGTCAGGCAGTAGTGGAGGAACTTTAAAAGTCAGGCAGTAGTGGAGGAACTTTAAAAGTCAGGCAGTAGTGGAGGAACTTTAAAAGTCAGTCAGTAGTGGAGGAACTTTAAAAGTCAGTCAGTAGTGGAGGAACTTTAAAAGTCAGTCAGTAGTGGAGGAACTTTAAAAGTCAGTCAGTAGTGGAGGAACTTTATAGATCAGGCAAGAGTGGAGGAACTTTAAAGGTCATGTATGGTGCATGATACGGGTGTTCTGAAAGCGTGTGTGTTCTCCTGGTGTTCTGAAGCATGTGTGTTCTCCTGGCCCAAACTACTGGCCCAAGCTAGTCAGGTCCAACTCACACTCACCCACACCTATTCATGTATTTATCTAATCTATTTTTAAAACTACACAAGGTTTTAGCTTCTATGACGGTACTCGGGAGTTTGTTCCACTCATCCACAACTCAATTACCAAACCAGTGCTTTCCTATATAATTTCTAAATCTAATTTTTTCAAACTTGAAACTATTGCTGCGAGTCCTGTCTTGGTTAGATATTTTTAGAACGTTATTTACATCCCCTTTATTAATTCCTGTTTTCTATTTATACACCTCAATCATATCCCCCCTAATTCTACGCCTTTCTAGAGAGTGCAGATTCAGGGCCCTCAGTCTATCCTCATAGGCAAGATTTCTGATATATGGGATCAACTTAGTCATCCTCCTTTGTACGTTTTCCAGTGCATTTATATCCATTCTGTAATACGGTGACCAAAACTGTGCAGCATAATCTAGATGAGGCCTAACCAAGGCTATATAGAGTTGAAGAACAACCTGAGGACTCCTGTTATTTATAATTCTTGATATGAAGCCAAGAATTCTATTAGTTTTATTGGGAACACTTAAAAACTATTGTTTTGACTTTAAATTTCTGCTAACCAGAACTCCTAAATCATTTTCGCAATCAGTGATGTTAAGATCTACATTATTTAGTTTATAGGTGTCAGGGTTACTTTCCTGTCCAAGGCTTAGAACTTTGTATTTGTCCATGTTAAGCTGCATCTGCCACTTCTCCGACCACTGCACCAGCAGCACTCTAGCTCCCTCCTCAGAAAGAATTCGACGGCCTATTTTGGTGGGTAGGTAAATGGTTCATAGAACCGACAAGTTGATAAATTAGACACACGTGTAACACTTGGGTATCTTTATTGAAGAAAATAAAGATACCCAAGTATCTAATTTATCTATTTTGGTGTCTTCCTTTGCGGATGACACCCGGATTGCCATGACAGTGACCTCCATCGAAGACACCGCAAGACTTCAAGCGGACATCAACCAAATCTTCAAATGGGCCACTCAAAACAATATGAAATTCAATGAAGAGAAATTTCAACTACTCAGATATGGAAAAATTGAGGAAATTAAAACTGTATCAGGGTATACGACAAATTCTAACCATTCAAAAGAGCGAAAAAGTAATGTGAAGGACCTGGGAGTGATAATGTCAAAGGATCTCACCTTCAAAGACCACAACAATGTATCTACCGCATCTGCTAGAAAAATGATAGGATGGATAATGAAAACCTTCAAAACTAGGGACGCCAAGCCCATGATGATTCTCTTCAGATCGCTTGTTCTCTCTAGGCTGGAATACTACTGTACACTAACTGCCCCCTTCAAGGCTGTCCACATTGCTGACCTGGAGAATGTACAGAGAACTTTAACCACACACATAAGTACGATAAAGCACATAAATTACTGGGAACGGTTAAAGTCCCTTGATTTGTATTCCCTGGAACACAGGCGAGAAAGATACATGATAATATACACTTGGAAAATCCTAGAGGGATTAATACCAAACTTGCACACGAAAATCACTCCCTATGAAAGCAAAAGACTCGGCAGGAGATGCAACATTCCCCCACGAGTACATTGAGAGACAACACAATAAGTGTCCGGGCCCCAAGACTGTTCAACTGCCTCCTAGCATACATAAGGGGGATTACCAATAGACCCCTGGCTGTCTTCAAGAAGGCGCTGGAAAAGCACCTAAAGTCAGTACCTGACCAGCTGGGCTGTGGTTCATAAGTCAGTTTCCGTGCGGCCAGCAGTAACAGCCTGATTGATCAGACCCTGATCCACCCCGAGGCCTGGTCTCAGACCGGGCCGCGGGGGCGTTGACCCCCGAAACCCTCTCCAGGTATACTCCAGGTACACTTGCCTATGTTGCTGTTTATTCCCTCATCCATATTCGTTTACGTAAACAAGAAAGATCCAACACTGACCCTGAGGAACACCCGTGGACGACTGTTATGACCCCTGAGGAACACCCGTGGACGACTGTGGTGACCCCTGAGGAACACCCGTGGACGACTGTGGTGACCCCTGAGGAACACCCGTGGACGACTGTGGTGACCCCTGACGAACACCCGTGGACGACTGTGGTGACCCCTGAGGAACACCCGTGGTCGACTGTGGTGACCCCTGAGGAACACCCGTTGACGACTGTTGTGACCCCTGAGGAACACCCGTGGACGACTGTGGTGACCCCTGAGGAACACCCGTGGACGACTGTGGTGACCCCTAAGGAACACCCGTGGACGACTGTGGTGACCCCTAAGGAACACCCGTGGTCGACTGTGGTGACCCCTGAGGAACACCCGTGGATGACTGTTGTGACCCTAAGGAACACCCTGTGGTCGACCGTGGTGACCCTGAGGAACGCCCGTGGACGACTGTTGCGACCCTGAGGAACACCCGTGGACGACTGTGGCGACCCTGAGGAACACCGTGGACGACTGTTGTACCAATGAGGAACACCCGTGGACGACTGTTGGACCCCTAAGGAACACCCGTGGTCGACTGTTGTGACCCCTGAGGAACACCCGTGGATGACTGTTGTGACCCCTAAGGAACACCCGTGGACGACTGTGGTGACCCTAGGAACACCCGTGGTCGACTGTGGTGACCCCTGAGAACACCCGTGGATGACTGTTGTGACCCCTAAGGAACACCCGTGGTCGACTGTGGTGACCCCTGAGGAACACCCGTGGACGACTGTTGTGACCCCTAAAGAACACCCGTGTACGACTGTGGTGACCCCTGAGGAACACCCGTGGACGACTGTTGTGACCCCTGAGGAACACCCGTGGACGACTGTGGTGACCCCTGAGGAACACCCGTGGACGACTGTGGTGACCCCTGAGGAACACCCGTGGTCGACTGTGGTGACCCCTGAGGAACACCCGTGGACGACTGTGGTGACCCCTGAGGAACACCCGTGGTCGACTGTTGTGACCCCTGAGGAACACCCGTGGACGACTGCGGTGACCCCTCAGGAACACCCGTGGACGACTGTGTGACCCTGAGGAACACCGTGGACGACTGTGGTGACCCCTGAGGAACACCCGTGGTCGACTGTTGTGACCCCTGAGGAACACCCGTGGACGACTGTTGTGACCCCTGAGGAACACCCGTGGACGACTGTGGTGACCCCTGAGGAACACCCGTGGACGACTGTGGTGACCCCTGAGGAACACCCGTGGTCGACTGTTGTGACCCCTGAGGAACACCCGTGGACGACTGTGGTGACCCCTGAGGAACACCCGTGGTCGACTGTTGTGACCCCTGACGAACACCCGTGGACGACTGTGGTGACCCCTGAGGAACACCCGTGGACGACTGTGGTGACCCCTGAGGAAAACCCGTGGTCGACTGTGTGACCCTAAGGAACACCCGTGGACGACTGTGGTGACCCCTGAGGAACACCCGTGGTCGACTGTTGTGACCCTGAGGAACACCCGTGGACGACTGTGGTGACCCCTGAGGAACACCCGTGGTCGACTGTTGTGACCCCTGAGGAACACCCGTGGACGACTGTGGTGACCCCTGAGGAACACCCGTGGTCGACTGTTGTGACCCCTGAGGAACACCCGTGGACAACTGTGGTGACCCCTGAGGAACACCCGTGGACGACTGTGGTGACCCCTGAGGAACACCCGTGGACGACTGTGGTGACCCCTGACGAACACCCGTGGACGACTGTGGTGACCCCTGAGGAACACCCGTGGTCGACTGTGGTGACCCCTGAGGAACACCCGTTGACGACTGTTGTGACCCCTGAGGAACACCCGTGGACGACTTTGGTGACCCCTGACGAACACCCGTGGACGACTGTGGTGACCCCTGAGGAACACCCGTGGACGACTGTTGTGACCCCTGAGGAACACCCGTGGACGACTGTGGTGACCCCTGAGGAACACCCGTGGACGACTGTTGTGACCAATGAGGAACACCCGTGGACGACTGTTGTGACCCCTAAGGAACACCCGTGGTCGACTGTTGTGACCCCTGAGGAACACCCGTGGATGACTGTTGTGACCCCTAAGGAACACCCGTGGACGACTGTTGTGACCCCTAAGGAACACCCGTGGTCGACTGTGGTGACCCCTGAGGAACACCCGTGGATGACTGTTGTGACCCCTAAGGAACACCCGTGGTCGACTGTGGTGACCCCTGAGGAACACCCGTGGACGACTGTTGTGACCCCTAAGGAACACCCGTGGACGACTGTGGTGACCCCTGAGGAACACCCGTGGACGACTGTTGTGACCCCTGAGGAACACCCGTGGACGACTGTGGTGACCCCTGAGGAACACCCGTGGACGACTGTGGTGACCCCTGAGGAACACCCGTGGTCGACTGTTGTGACCCCTGAAGAACACCCGTGGACGACTGCGGTGACCCCTGAGGAACACCCGTGGACGACTGTGGTGACCCCTGAGGAACACCCGTGGACGACTGTGGTGACCCCTGAGGAACACCCGTGGTCGACTGTTGTGACCCCTGAGGAACACCCGTGGACGACTGTTGTGACCCCTGAGGAACACCCGTGGACGACTGTTGTGACCCCTGAGGAACACCCGTGACGACTGTGTGACCTGAGACACGTGGTCACTGTTGGACCCTGAGGAACACCCGTGGACGACTGTGTGACCCCTGAGGAACACCCGTGGTCGACTGTGGTGACCCTGAGAACACCCGTGGACGACTGTGTGACCCTGAGGAACACCCGTGGACGACTGTGGTGACCCCTGAGGAACACCCGTGGTCGACTGTTGTGACCCCTGAGGAACACCCGTGGACGACTGTGGTGACCCCTGAGGAACACCCGTGGACGACTGTGGTGACCCCTGAGGAACACCCGTGGTCGACTGTGTGACCCTGAGGAACACCCGTGGTCGACTGTGGTGACCCTGAGGAACACCCGTGGTCGACTGTTGTGACCCCTGAGGAACACCCGTGGTCGACTGTGGTGACCCCTGAGGAACACCCGTGGACGACTGTGGTGACCCCTGAGGACCACCCGTGGACGACTGTGGTGACCCCTGAGGAACACCCGTGGACGACTGTTGTGACCCCTGAGGACCACCCGTGGACGACTGTGGTGACTATGGTAAGCTGGTCAGTGGGGTAACATGTTTCAGTGTTGTTGATGAATGTAGTTGTTGGTGAGACGGAGGTTGATCATGACAGTGATGTCAGCTGTGTGTTGCTTGATGCTCTTGCAAGCACGCAACATGCAACCTCTGACGAAACGTCGCCTCCTGCACTTGTGTCAACGTATCCAGGAAAAACTCACAGGATAAAACTCAGTGACTTACTCATTACTAACAGTGACTTACCACTGACAGTGACTCACCACCAACAGTGACTCACTACTAACAGTGACTCACCACTAACAGTGACTCACTACTAACAGTGACTCACCACTAACAGTGACTCACCACTAACAGTGACTCACCACCAACAATGACTCACCACTAACAGTGACTCACCACTAACAGTGACTCACCACTACCAGTGACTCACCACTAACAGTGACTCACCACTAACAGTGACTCACCACCAACAGTGACTCACCACTAACAGTGACTCACCACTAACAGTGACTCACCACTAACAGTGACTCACCACTAACAGTGACTCACCACTAACAGTGACTCACCACTAACAGTGACTCACCACTAACAGTGACTCACTACTAACAGTGACTCACCACTAACAGTGACTCACCACTAACAGTGACTCACCACTAACAGTGACTCACCACTAACAGTGACTCACCACTAACAGTGACTCACCACTAACAGTGACTCACCACCAACAGTGACTCACTACTAACAGTGATTCACCACTAACAGTGACTCACCACTAACAGTTGACTCACCACTAACAGTGATTCACTACTAACAGTGATTCACCACTAACAGTGACTCACCACTAACAGTGACTCACCACTAACAGTGACTCACAACTAACACTGACTCACCACCAACAGTGACTCACCACTAACAGTGACTCACCACTAACAATGACTCACCACTAACAGTGACTCACCACTAACAGTGGCTTACTAACCACTAACAGTGACTCACCACTAACAGTGACTCACCACTAACAGTGACCCACCACTATCACTGACTCACCACCAACAGTGACCCACCACTATCACTGACTCACCACCAACAGTGACCCACCACTATCACTGACTCACCACCAACAGTGACCCACCACTATCACTGACTCACCACCAACAGTGACCCACCACTATCATGACTCACCACTAACAGTGACCCACCACTATCACTGACTTACCACTACGGTGACCCACCACTATCACTGACTCACCACCAACAGTGACCCACCACTATCATGACTACCACTAGCGGTGACCCACCACTATCACTGACTCACCACCAACAGTGACCCACCACTATCACTGACTCACCACCAACAGTGACCCACCACTATCACTGACTCACCACCAACAGTGACCCACCACTATCACTGACTTACCACTAGCGGTGACCCACCACTATCACTGACTCACCACCAACAGTGACCCACCACTATCACTGACTCACCACCAACAGTGACCCACCACTATCACTGACTTACCACCAACAGTGACTCACCACTATCACTGACTCACCATTAACAGTGACCCACCACTATCACTGACTCACCATTAACAGTGACCCACCACTATCACTGACTTACCATTAACAGTGACCCACCACTATCACTGATTTACCACTAACAGTGACCCACCACTATCACTGACTTACCACTAACAGTGACCCACCACTATCACTGACTTACCACTAACAGTGACCCACCACTATCACTGACTTACCATTTACAGTGACCCACCACTATCACTGACTTACCATTAACAGTGACCCACCACTATCACTGACTTACCATTAACAGTGACCCACCACTATCACTGACTTACCACTAACAGTGACCCACCACTATCACTGACTTACCATTAACAGTGACCCACCACTATCACTGACTTACCACTAGCGGTGACCCACCACTATCACTGACTCACCACTAACAGTGACCCACCACTATCACTGACTTACCACTAACAGTGACCCACCACTATCACTGACTTACCACTAACAGTGACCCACCACTATCACTGACTCACCACTAACAGTGACTCACCACTATCACTGACTCACCACCAACAGTGACCCACGACTATCACTGACTTACCACTAGCGGTGACCCACCACTATCACGGACTTACCACTAACAGTGACTCACCACTATCACTGACTCACCACTAACAGTGACCCACCACTATCACTGACTTACCACTAGCGGTGACCCACCACTATCACTGACTCACCACTAACAGTGACCCACCACTATCACTGACTTACCACTAACAGTGACCCACCACTATCACTGACTCACCACTAACAGTGACCCACCACTATCACTGACTTACCACTAGCGGTGACCCACCACTATCACTGACTCACCACTAACAGTGACCCACCACTATCACTGACTTACCACTAACAGTGACCCACCACTATCACTGACTTACCACTAACAGTGACCCACCACTATCACTGACTCACCACTAACAGTGACTCACCACTATCACTTACTCACCACCAACAGTGACCCACCACTATCACTGACTCACCACTAACAGTGACTCACCACTATCACTGACTCACCACTAACAGTGACCCACCACTATCACTGACTTACCACTAGCGGTGACCCACCACTATCACTGACTCACCACTAACAGTGACCCACCACTATCACTGACTTACCACTAACAGTGACCCACCACTATCACTGACTCACCACTAACAGTGACTCACCACTATCACTGACTCACCACCAACAGTGACCCACCACTATCACTGACTCACCACCAACAGTGACCCACCACTATCACTGACTCACCACCAACAGTGACCCACCACTATCACTGACTCACTACCAACAGTGACCCACCACTATCACTGACTCACCACCAACAGTGACCCACCACTATCACTGACTCACCACTAACAGTGACCCACCACTATCACTGACTCATCACCAACAGTGACCCACCACTATCACTGACTCACCACTAACAGTGACCCACCACTATCACTGACTTACCACTAGCGGTGACCCACCACTATCACTGACTCACCACCAACAGTGACCCACCACTATCACTGACTTACCACTAGCGGTGACCCACCACTATCACTGACTCACCACCAACAGTGACCCACCACTATCACTGACTCACCACCAACAGTGACCCACCACTATCACTGACTCACCACCAACAGTGACCCACCACTATCACTGACTTACCACTAGCGGTGACCCACCACTATCACTGACTCACCACCAACAGTGACCCACCACTATCACTGACTCACCACCAACAGTGACCCACCACTATCACTGACTCACCACCAACAGTGACCCACTACTATCACTGACTTACCACTAGCGGTGACCCAGGCTCTGGTGAGGTCACCAGGGTCTCACCAAACCCGATCCCTTGTGCTTGTATGGTCTCGCTGAGACTCACAGCCTCCACACTCGACCCTGGTGGAGAAACGTAGCAGCGTGAGCGAAACGCGTGACTATTCGCGAAACGTTTTCCTTCTTATTCCCTCAAAAACATAAATGAAGAACATTGCAGTAGGCCTATTGACCATAGGCCTACTTATTTTTTGGTGTTATTATTCCTTAGATTCCTTGTGGGTTCGTGAATACCCCTTGTGGGTTCCTGAATCCCCCTTGTGGATTCCTGAATCCCCCTTGTGAATTCCTGAATTCCCTTGTGGGTTCGTGTATCCACTTGTGGGTTTTTGAATTCCCTTTGTGGGTTCCTGAAGCCTCTTAAGGGTTTTTGAATCCCCTTGTAGGTTCCTGAATCCCCTTGTGGGTTCCTGAATCCCCTTGTGGGTCCCTGAATCCCCTTGTAGATCTCTGAATCCTCCTTCACATTTCTGAATCTACTTGTAGATCTTTAAATCTTCTTGTAGATCTCTGAATCCCCTTGTAGATATCTGAATCCCCTTGTAAATATCTGAATCCCTTTTTAGGGTCCTGAATCCCCTTATAGATATCTGAATCCCCTTATAGATCTCTGAATCCTTTTGTAGATATCTGAATCTCCTTGTAGATATCTGAATTCCCTTGTAGATCTCTGAATCCCCTTGTAGATATATGAATCCCCTTGTAGATATATGAATCCCCTTGTAGATATATGAATCCCCTTGTAGATATATGAATCCCATTCTAAGTTCCTGAATCCTCTTATAGATCTCTGAATCCCCCAGTAGATCTCTGAATCCCCCAGTAGAGATTATGGGCAGGACACTTACCTTCAGAGATGATGGGGAGGGCAGTGAAGGGTACTTCCTCCCAGGTACTGGCGTTGTAGAAGTACAGGTTACCAAGGGGAAGCTCCTGGGCCCCTGCTGCCCTGTTCTTGCCCTTCGGGGCACCTACCACCACCCTGCAACCAGGGAAGGGGGGGGGTCTTAGTGCATGCTGGGGGAAGGGGTGGTTGATGATGGATGGTGGTTGACACTCTCAGTCATCAATAACAGTAACATTAACAAGAAAGTAAGCGTACTCACAGGCTGCCCTGGGTTGGGTCCTTCCACAGCGTCACACTGTACCCAAAGTAGGTCCGGCTGGGTCCATGGAAGACCTTGGCGAGCTCCGTGTGCACGTTGAACCCAGAGACCGAGCCCAACACCGTCACCAACAACCCCACAGTCACCACCACAGTCACCATTATGCTGGTGACCTCTACCTCACCACTCCCTGTAAACCAATTATTATTATTATTATTATATACGTAGCCAGTTACGAGGATGGTTGTGGTTGACCAGAGGAAGACATGGGAGGTGTCGACACACAGGATGTGTGTCGACATCAACAGTGCCTCCTCCACCACCTCGTAGTGGTTGATACACTAACATTAACACTACCTTCTCCTCCACGTGTACGACACTCAACGATGTAACTGTCTCACCACACACACTGTCCCCCACACACTGTCCCCTACACACTGTCCCCCACACACTGTCCTCCACACACTGTCCTCCACACACTGTCCCCTACACACTGTCTCCCACACACTGTCCCTACACACTGTCCCCCACACACTGTCCCCCACACATGTATTTAATAAACCCCATGACTACAGAATATGTCTAAGTGCTGATGTTTTATGGCTGACCACGAGACAACACGGCTCCTGGACACAGTGTATCAAGACACATGTGGACACATGTATAACGCACTTCGTAATGTTAAAAATAATGACATTAGGTTCATTTTTTAACATGATGAAGAAGAAAGAGAGATGAAACCTCATGTCCATGTTGGAACACACGTCACCGCGCCTGGTCTCAGACCGGGCCGCGGGGTCATTGACCCCCGAAACCCTCTCCGGGTATACTCCAGGTATAGGGATACACACCAGCAACATTAGATACTCACAGGAAAATTCAACACATTTGTAAGGAAATCACATTCTGCATTCTAACACTTCACCTCAACCAACATGTCACCATGTGTGAGCAGCACTGTTCCTGTACACAGTGGTAGTAAGCCACTTGGTCTGGCTTTCTTTGGGGTTATCCTGGAGGATGTGTGGCTGTACCTAAATTAACTTATTTATTGACTTACTAACTCTACATGTGAACATTACTAGTCATCTGACCTGGGAGTGACTCACCTACTCAGATTCATACCTTCCCGTATTTGTCTATGTTTGTGTTCTCTCTTCCTCACTGTGTATACTGAAGAGGGTCTCAGGCGGAGGTCGGGATGAGTTCCCCTCTAAATGATTCCAGTACACAGCTGCCTCCACCTTCCTCCTTGTCTCTACGTTCCTCTTCCTTACTAATACATAAAGCACTCGTCTGTAAACGACGTACAGTATAACGTATTTACAGAGGCTAGTGTGAGAATTATAACTGAAGACGTACAGTGACCAGGTGAGGGCAGAAGGAGGTGAGTAAGTACGTTTATTCAGGTATACACAAATACAGTTACATAGATTATCATACATAGCAGCATATGTGTAAAGAACCCTCCAGGATAACCCAAAAAAGTCAGACAGAGTGACTTATGGAAATTTCCATTGGGGTCCTTTGGAGGAGGAGACAGCAAGGTCAGGAGGTGAGGAGACAGCAAGGTCAGGAGGTGAGGAGACAGCAAGGTCAGGAGGTGAGGAGACAGCAAGGTCAGGAGGTGAGGAGACAGCAAGGTCAGGAGGTGAGGAGACAGCAAGGTCAGGAGGTGAGGAGACAGCAAGGTCAGGAGGTGAGGAGACAGCAAGGTCAGGAGGTGAGGAGACAGCAAGATCAGGAGGTGAGGAGACAGCAAGATCAGGAGGTGAGGAGACAGCAAGGTCAGGAGGTGAGGAGACAGCAAGGTCAGGAGGTGAGGAGACAAGTACTACATTGTTCTGGGAGACGGAGGAAGTAACAAAAACAAATGAGGGACTAAGATTTATGTCAGGAAAACTGTGTATAAAACATCTCTTTATATTGTGGATGAGTCTGTGACTGCCAGGAGATAAACAGATCACTCCATAGAAGAGGCAGTTGTTAGTGCCAGCCAGCCAAGTTAACCTTCCAGTGCCACACTTGTTTATGTGGGTGTCACCTTCAGCAGTGTACTGAAGACACCAGGGGCAGGAAGCACAGCAGACGCAGGAAGTGTACTTGAGGAAGCAGGAAGCAGACTACTGTTGCTCTGGTCACTGTCACAAGAAGCTAGATTATTCTGTCCCCCATATTATTGAATTATAATATATCTTTAACTATTATATTACTAGGACCATAGTGTAAATAGTATATTACTAAAGAGAATAGGACACAGGTGTGGAAACGGGAAAGAATACCTGAGTGGGTTCTCTTGGCAGTTGTGGGCAGTTGTGGGCACTTGTCGGCACTTGTGGGCACCTGTGGGCTGGGACAAACCGGTGTTGATATATGCCGGACAGCAGCACGACTGTGTTCACGACTCTTGTAACTGTTGACTGATAAACTTTAAATGTCACAGGATATCCTCTAACCCACTCCGCTTCGCCTCCTTCGCCAAACCTTCGCCTCCGTCGCCAAACCTTCGCCTCCTTCGCCAAACCTTCGCCTCCGTCGCCAAACCTTCGCCTCCGTCACCAAACCTTCGCCTCCTTCGCCAAACCTTCGCCTCCGTCGCCAAACCTTCGCCTCCGTCACCAAACCTTCGCCTCCTTCGCCAAACCTTCGCCTCCTTCGCCAAACCTTCGCCTCCGTCGCCAAACCTTCGCCTCCTTCGCCAAACCTTCGCCTCCTTCGCCAAACCTTCGCCTCCTTCGCCAAACCTTCGCCTATTGCAGTGCCACTAACTTCCTATCAAGGATCAAGACTAGGATCAAGGAGACACTGATGGAGGATACAGACATATAAACATCACAGTGTCAGTAATAGGGTAGTAGGGAGGGCAATAAAAATCTTTAGAAATAGGTATGGCAGATGAGAAGGCCACAGTAAAGTAGGCTGCAGGAGTTTACGAGGTGGGGCCCAGGAACCATGACTCGACCCCAGCAAGCATAAATCTTTGAGCACAAACACACGTGATGCACCACCACCACACACCAGATTGTGTTTGCTGGGATTTCTGATGGTGTTTTGTGTGTGTGTTAGTTACCATTTTGTCCTGTGTGTGTTTGTGTGTGTGTGTGTGTGTACGTTTTGACCTCCATATCACCTTGGGTCATGGTCCTGGGTCAGTATATAAGGCCAAGCACGCCACATCAACCCTCTCTGCCACTCACAGCGGCCGCCACTGGTCACACTTTCCGCTCAGTTCGTCAACACCTGACGTCAGGTACTGCCCACACCTGCTGCCAATACCTACTGCC
Organism: Cherax destructor; assembly: GCA_009830355.1. Taxonomy (NCBI): domain Eukaryota; kingdom Metazoa; phylum Arthropoda; class Malacostraca; order Decapoda; family Parastacidae; genus Cherax; species Cherax destructor. The sequence goes on along the minus strand of WNWK01004518.1, from coordinate 53,816 downwards.
CACACCTGCTGCCAATACCTACTGCCCACACCTGCTGCCAATACCTACTGCCCACACCTGCTGCCAATACCTACTGCCCAGTGCTGACAACTGTACCATTCAGTCAGAGCATCAATCTAGGCACGCCGTCAGTGTCCTGTCTAGCGTCTTCCCTGCCAATCTAACTCACTAAGAGAGTGCCTCCATCCCATCACCGTGACACCAGCCTGGAGGCTCTCTGTCTGGCACAGTGACACCACTGCCATCAACAACCATGCTACCGTAGTTTGCTACCAAGGTGTGCCAAAACTCCTCTCACTGTAATGAGTGAGAGTGCCACCATGGCCCTCATGTTGACACCCTCAAAATACATTACCAAAAAGACGTCAGTGACCCGTTATTCAATGCTGTCTAGGATGAGGGTGTCATTCTTAGCGCTACTGGCACTGGCACTATGCGTCCAGCAGTGCCAAGCCAAGAAATGGGACACTGACGTGGTACTCATCACCAAGACTGTCATCAGGTATGGTGTGAAGATTTCAGTTGATTTCAGATGATATTGTGTGTGTGTGTGTGTATGTGTGTGTGTGTACTCACCTAGTTGTGGTTGCAGGGGTCGAATCATAGCTCCTGGCCCCACCTCTTCACTGGCCGCTACTGGGTCTCTCTCCCTTCGCCATGAGCCATATCATAACTCTTCTTAAAGCTATGAATGGATCCTGCCTCCACTACATCGCTTCCCAGACTATTCCACTTCCCGACCACTCTGTGACTGAAGAAATACTTCCTAACATCCCTGTGATTCATCTGAGTCTTCAACTTCCAGCTGTGTCCCCTTGTTACTGTGTCCCATCTCTGGAACATTCTGTCTCTGTCCACCTTGTCAATTCCTCTCAGTATTTTATATGTCGTTATCATGATCCCCCTTTCTCTCCTGTCCTCTAGTGTCGTCAGGTCGATTTCCCTTAACCTCTCCTCGTAGGACATACCCCTTAGCTCCGGGACTAGTCGTGTTGCAAACCTTTGCACTTTCTCTATTTTCTTTATGTGCTTGGCTAGGTGTGGGTTTCAAACTGGTGCTGCGTACTCCAGTATGGGCCTAACGTGCACCGTGTACAGGGTTCTGAACGATTCCTTATTAAGATGTCGGAATGCTGTTCTTAGGTTTGCTAGGCGCCCATATGCTGCAGCAGTTATTTGGTTGATGTGCACCTCAGGAGATGTGCCTGGTGTTATACTCACCCCAAGATCTTTTTCCTTGGGTGAGGTTTGTAGTCTCTCGCCCCCTAGACTGTACTCCGTCTGCGGTCTTCTTTGCCCTTCCCCAATCTTCATGACTTTGCACTTGGTGGGGTTGAACTCCAGGAGCCAATTCCTGGACCAGGCTTGCAGCCTGTCCAGATCCCTTTGTAGTTCTGACTGGTCCTCGTCCGATTGAATTCTTCTCATCAACTTCACATCATCTGCAAACAGGGACACTTCGGAGTCTATTCCTTCCGTCATGTCGTTCACAAATACCAGAAACAGCACCGGTCCTAGGACTGACCCCTGTGGAACCCCACTCGTCACAGGCGCCCACTCTGATACCTCGCCACGAACCATTACTCGCTGCTGTCTTCCTGACAGGTATTCCCTGTGTGTGTGTGTGTGTTTACTCACCTAATTGTGGTTGCAGGGGTCGAGACTCAGCTCCTGGCTCTGTGTGTATGTGTGTGTGTGTTAGTTACCATTTTGTCCTAGGCACATGTCGATTAGACACTAGGCCTGTTGTATGTATATGTGTGTGTGTGTGTAACGAAACACTTCGAAATGTTTCGGCCCCGCCGGGAATTGAACCCGGGCCCTCCGTGCGTGAAGCAAGAGCGCTAGCCACCATGCCATCGGGGCAGTGTGTGTGTGTGTGTGTGTGTGTGTGTATGTGTGTGTGTGTGTGTGTGTGTGTGTGTGTGTGTGTGTGTGTGTGTGTGTGTGTGTGTACTCACCTAGTTGTGGTTGCAGGGGTCGAGTCACAACTCCTGGCCCCGCCTCTTCACTGGCCGCTACTGGGTCACTCTCCCTGCGCCATGAGCTTTATCATACCTCTTCTTAAAGCTATGTATGGAGCCTGCCTCCACTACATCACTTCCTAAACTATTCCACTTCCCGACCACTCTGTGACTGAAGAAATACTTCCTAACATCTCTGTGATTCATCTGAGTCTTCAACTTCCAACTGTGTCCCCTTGTTGTTGTGTCCCATCTCTGGAACATTCTGTCTCTGTCCACTTTGTCAATTCCTCTCAGTATCTTATATGTTGTTATCATGTCATCCCTATCTCTCCTGTCCTCCAGTGTGTGTGTGTATGTGTGTGTGTACTCACCTAATTGTGGTTGCAGGGGTCGAGACTCAGTGTGTGTGTTAATTACCATTTTGTCCTAGGCACATGTCGATTAGACACTAGGCCTGTTGTATATATGGTGTGTGTGTGTACGAAACACTTCGAAATGTTTTGGCCCCGCCGGGAATTGTGTGTGTGTATGTGTGTGTGTATGTGTGTGTGTGTGTATGTGTGTGTGTATGTGTGTGTGTGATGTGTGTGTGTATGTGTGTGTGATGTGTGTGTGTGTGTGTGTGTGTGTGTGTGTGTGTGTGTGTGTGTGTGTGTGTGTGTGTGTGTGTGGGGTCATCATTATGTTATAGATGTCAGTATTAAAGGAACAACCTGGAGTCTACATGGAAGGTGTTTCGGGGTTAAAGATTACGCCCCTACGGCCCCCTTCATGACTAGGCCTCACCTCACCCTACTCACCACATGTCATTCCCCTTCCCAAGATTCCAAATCATACGCATATAATAATGAAAATCTTTTATTTTCTCGATATTAGTACATAAACATTTACCTGGATTATTTTAATAATGGAGTTCCACAAATTTAATAACAGAAAATGTTGATGGATATATTTAAAATATTCGAAAATAAACAAAAATGTTCCATAGAATGCCAGGGTATTTTAATTTATTTTATTCTGATAAAGATTACAGTCAATGAGAACCCTGTGATTGTTTTTCTTGGGCAGTTCTTGGAGACGCGGAGAAGCACTTGCAAGGTCACACAACGTAGGTAGTAATTACTGAAGGTTGTAAAGAGTTTGTATGAGGATAGTGAGGCTCAGGTTAGGGTGTGTAGGAGAGAGGGAGATTACTTCCCGGTAAAAGTAGGTCTTAGACAGGGATGTGTAATGTCACCATGGTTGTTTAATATATTTATAGATGGGGTTGTAAAAGAAGTAAATGGCAGCTCATTTTCAACCTCTAATCCACTTCGTTGCTTCGTTTTCACTTGCAACACAGTTGAAAAGTCTGACTCGCAAAGATATATCTACACAAACGGAAACAATGCCTGGATACCTCTTTCTGCCACTTTTGGGCTGGAATCACACATCAAGGGCCAAAATTCTGTGACTAATTTCTTATGGAACACATCTCTTACTCTCTTATTCCTTCCTTGCATCTGAAGATTCAGTTTATTCAGCTGCTCAAAAATGTCAACCAAATTGGCCAGGCGCTTGACCCATCCCTCATCATCCAGCCAGACAAAGAATTCCATCTTACGCTGAACTTCAGAAAATATATTAGAGCTCATCTTTAACTTCAAATACTCGCTCAGTTACATTTCCTCTTGAAAAAACATCGAACATTTCTGTGGGAAAGAGGCAAGTGATGGCCAGCGTCCATGTTGATACATAACCATGGCTGATACACTGCCTGACCATGGCTGATACACTGCTGACCATGGTTAACTGCAATATCACTGCCTGACCATGGCTGATAAACACTGACATGCTGAAAGCCAATGGCTGATACACTGTCCATGTGATACATGACCATGGCTGATAACAGTATACACTGCCTGACCATGGCTGATACACTGCCTGACCATGGCTGATAAACAGCCTGACCATGGCTGATACACTGCCTGACCATGGCTGATACACTGCCTGACCATGGCTGATACACTGCCTGACCATGGCTGATACACTGTCTGACCATGGCTGATACACTGCCTGACCCTGGCTGATACACTGCCTGACCATGGCTGATACACTGCCTGACCATGGCTGATACACTGCCTGACCATGGCTGAATACATCTGCCTGACCATGGCTGATACACTGCCGACCCTGGCTGATACACGCCTGACCATGGCTGATACACTGCCTGACCATGGCTGATACACTGCCTGACCATGGCTGATACACTGCCTGACCATGGCTGATACACTGCCTGACCATGGCTGATACACTGCCTGACCATGGCTGATACACTGCCTGACCATGGCTGATACACTGCCTGACCATGGACTGCCTTCTTGAACCCGCTTTCATATTTTTGATAATATTCCCATGACGTTCGGAACAGCTTTCGTTCTTGTGTTAATGTTCAACATGTTGCAAATGTTGCTTGAACTTTGTTGCTTACACAGAATCATTTAACAAAACTTAGCAACAAATAACACAGTGAGGCCTGGTCACGGACCTGGCCGCGGGGGCGTTGACCCCCGAAACCCTCTCCAGGTATATAATAAATAGTATCTCCAGGTATTGATGTCTTTCCTCTCTATTGATGATAATGGATGTGAAACCATATGGAAAATATGAATCATCGTACCTTCTTTTCTGACAATCGTGATGGACTCCAAATTCTGTGAACAGAAAACAAGAATAAGTCATATAAAAAGCGAAATATCTATCTGTATTTTTTTCTCCATCTCTGACGTACCTAATTGAAAGTCACAGATTAAATTAAAAAAAAAAACTACAGTTCTACAGGTTGTACGTACGTAATCCACAGGACATAACTATTGTGTCAATATAGAGAAAGATCTAGTATAAGTCTGCCTGAAATGCCTAGGCATATCTAGGCATACTAGTGGCCTTCTTGTAATAAGTATTTTGTAATATGAATTAATACCATTAGTTATGTAAACCCCACTTTGTAATATTACCAGAAATAAAGAATTTGAATTTGAATTTGAGTAGTGATCTCAATTCCCCCTGAACCACTCTAATTCCTCCTGGGGGATGAATTCATTCCCCCTGGTCTGAAAAACAGTCAGGTCTTAATGTTTTTGTCTTCCTGGTAAAAGACTCGACCTTGTACAGCCTTGTAGTGAGACTCTACACTGTAGTGAGTGTAACATGTGTAGTGAGTGTAACATGTGTAGTGAGTGTAACATGTGTAGTGAGTGTAACATGTGTAGTGAGTGTAACATGTGTAGTGAGTGTAACATGTGTAGTGAGTGTAACATGTGTAGTGAGTGTAACATGTGTAGTGAGTGTAACATGTGTAGTGAGTGTAACATGTGTAGTGAGTGTAACATGTGTAGTGAGTGTAACAACATGTGTAGTGAGTGTAACAACATGTGTAGTGAGTGTAACATGTGTAGTGAGTGTAACATGTGTAGTGAGTGTAACATGTGTAGTGAGTGTAACATGTGTAGTGAGTGTAACATGTGTAGTGAGTGTAACATGTGTAGTGAGTGTAACATGTGTAGTGAGTGTAACATGTGTAGTGAGTGTAACATGTGTGAGTGTAATGTGAGTGAGTAACATGTGTAGTGAGTGTAACAGTGTAGTGAGTGTAACAACATGTGTAGTGAGTGTAACATGTGTAGTGAGTGTAACATGTGTAGTGAGTGTAACATGTGTAGGTGGGAGTGTAACATGTGTGAGTACAGTGTAGTGAGTGACATGGTAGACAACATGTAGTGAGGTAACATGTGGTGAGTGTAAAACAGTGTAGGTACATGTGTGAGGTAAACAGTAGTGAGTAGTAGAGTGTACAACATGTGTAGTGGTGAGTGTAACATGTGTAGTGAGTGTAACAACATGTGTGGTGATAACCCGGGTCACCTTCTGGCCACCTCCCTTCCTTCCCTACCCATATACCCTTCACCCCCTCTCCCCTGCCTCCTCAATCCCCTCTCTGCCCCCTCCCCTTAACCCCCCTCCATAAATACATCAATTCATTAATGGACTCGAATTATCTATCACAACATTTTCTATTTTTATAATAAATGATTGATCTATATCTATCTATGACCTTCATATCTATCTATCACCTTCGTTCATGTCTATCACCTTCTCTTCTCTTACAAGTAAGTCCGCTTACTATTTCCCATTATTATTATTTCCCATTATTATTATTATTATTTCTTGATGATACCTGGTTGATAACCATTAGCTTATCAGTACAGTTGCATCCTGCAAGGTGTTATGAGTGAGTATGGTTGCAGGTCACTGCAGGCTGGCAGGCTGCAGGTTCCCATACACTTCATTGGTCACAGGTGTACCTTCCGTGTCGACCTGGTACCTGTGACCAGCAGGAGGAAGTACCTGATGCAGGCTGGCATGTCCTGCCCTGGCTGGACCCTCTTCACCGGCCGAGGTACGTACCTACGTACACTGCAGGATACATAGAGGGATGGATGGATAGGCTGAAGCCTAAGTGGGTAGGAATTTCTGATGGGGGGATAGAGGAAGTGACCATAATTATTATTATTATTACTGGAAAGCTACTAAGTCTCAAGGGACCTCCCATCCCTGGGATGAAGAGCCTATCACTGACACACATGTGGTTCTCGTTCCAGCTGCAGGCAGCAGCGTCCGCCAGGTGGTACAAGACACTGTCAGCGACTTCGTCAGGAGAGCCAGGATAGAGGGCGTCTCGCTGACACTCGCTGACTGTGACTTACACCAGAACTCGACCCCACTTAGCGACATGCTGCTGGGTCCCAGGCGTCGTCCCCAGCACAGAGCGTCCCAGGATCTGCCGGGTTCTAGGCGTGGTTCAAAGCAGACAGCGTCCCAGGATCTGCCGGGTTCTAGGCGTGGTCCCCAGAGTACAGCATCACAGGACCTACTAGGACCCATGCATGGTCTGCTGGATACAACATCCCAGGAGATATGGAACACCAGGCTGGGATTCGCGGATACATTCGCCAAGATACTGAACACGAGACACATGGATGACACATACTCATGGAAGACACCAGACACAAGACCTGCTCTTCCACCAGTATCCAGAGACCGACTGCCCTACAGAACGTCCCAGGTGTTGAGCTCAGAACTTGGTTCCCTCGACTCATCGTCCCCAGAAGAACTGAGTGAAGAACTTGTCCTTTTGGGTTCCCCAGACAGAACCTTCTGGGCCTCCCCTGATAGAACCCACAGACTTCACACGAAGAAGGGTTCTCCAAAGAGAAAGCCAATGGTGAAGAACCCGCCAAGGCTCAGTAATCACTGGAAAACTGTCACTACACAGGCACAGACACTATACTGGCACCAGACACTACACTGGCACCAGACACTACACTGGCACCAGACACTACACTGGCACCAGACACTACACAATCACCAGATACTACACAGGCACCAGACACTACACTGGCACCAGACACTATACTGGCACCAGACACTACACTGGCACCAGACACTACACTGGCACCAGACACTACACAGACACCAGACACTACACTGGCACCAGATACTACACTGGCACCAGACACTACACTGGCACCATACACTACACTGGCACCAGACACTACACAATCACCAGATACTACACAGGCACCAGACACTACACTGCCACTAGACACTACACTTTCAACAGACGCTACACAGGCACCAGACACTATACTGGCACCAGACACTATACTGGCACCAGACACTACACTGCCACTAGACACTACACTTTCAACAGACGCTACACAGGCACCAGACACTATACTGGCACCAGACACTACACTGGCACCAGACACTACACAGACACCAGACACTACACTGGCACCAGATACTACACTGGCACCAGACACTACACTGGCACCAGACACTACACAATCACCAGATACTACACAGGCACCAGACACTACACAGGCACCAGACACTACACAGGCACCAGACACTACACAAGCACAATATACTAGACAAGCACCAGACACTACACTAGCACCAGACACAACACAGGCACCAGACACTACACATGCACCAGACACTACACAGGCACCAGACACTATACTGGCACAAGACACTACACTGGCACAAGACACTACACTGGCACCAGACACTACACATGCACCAGACACTACACAGGCACCAGACACTATACTGGCACAAGACACTACACTGGCACCAGATACTACACAGGCACCAGACACTACACAGGCACCAGATACTAGACAGACACCAAACACTACACTGGTACCAGATACTACACAGGCACTAGACACTACACAGGCACCAGACACTAAAGCGCCACCAGACACTACACAGGCACCAGGCACTACACTGGCACCAGACACTATAATGGCACTAGATACTACACAGGCACCAGATACTACACAGGCACCAGATGCCACACTGGCACCAGATACTACAGAGGCACCAGATACTACACAGACACCAGATACTACACTGGCACCAAATACTACACAGGCAAAAGATACTACACAGGCACCAGACACTACACAGGCACCAGACACTACACTGGCACCAGATACTACACATGCACCAGATACTAGACAATCACCAGATACTACACAGGCACCAGATACTACACAGGTACCAGATACTAGACAGGCACCAGACACTACACTGGCACCAGATACTACACTGGCACCAGACACTACACTGGCACCAGATACTACACTGGCACCAGACCCTACACTGGCACCAGATACTACCCATGCACCAGATACTAGACAGGCACCAGACACTACACAGGCACCAGACACTACACTGGCACCAGATACTACACATGCACCAGATACTAGACAGGCACCAGACACTACACAATCACCATACACTACACAGGCACCAGACACAGACACTACACAGGAACCAGACACTACACAGGCACCAGACACAGACACTACACAGGCACCAAACACTACACTAGCACCAGACACTACACTGGCACCAAACACAGACACTACAGAGGCACCAGACACTAAAGTGGCACCAGGCACTACACATGCACCAGACACTACACAGGCAAAAGGCACTACACAGGCACCAGACACTTCACTGGCACCAAACACAGACACTACACTGGCACCAGACACTACACAGGCACCAAACACTACACTGGCACCAGCCACTACACAGGCACCAGATACTACACAGGCACCAAATACTACACAGGCACCAGACACTACACTGGCACCAGATACTACACAGGCACCAGACACTACACTGGCACCAGATACTACACAGGCACCAGATACTACACTTGCACCAGATACTACACTGGCACCAGATACTACACAGGCACCAGATACTACACAGGCACCAGACACTACACAGGCACCAGACACAACACAGGCACCAGACACTACACTGTCACCAGATACTACACAGGCACCAGATACTACACAGGCACCAGATACTACACAGGCACCAGATACTACACAGGCACCAGATACTACACAGGCATCAGACACTACACAGGCACCAGACACTACACATGCACCAGACACTACACAGGCACCAGACACTACACAGGCACCAATCACTTCACTGGCACCAAACACAGACACTACACTGGCACCAGAAACAGACACTACACAGGCACCAGACACTAAACAGGCACCAGATACTACTCTCACACCATACACTACACAGGCACCTTACACTGCACAGGAACCAGATACTACACTGGCACCAAATACTACACTTACACCAGACACAGACACCATACAGCCACCAGACACAGACACAACACAGGCACCAGACACTACACTGGCACCAGATACTATACTGACACCAGACACAGACACAACACAGGCACCAGATACTATACTGGCACCAGACACAGACACAACACAGGCACCGGATACTATACTGGCACCAGACACAGACACTACACAGGCACCAGTTACTATACTGGCACCAGACACAAACACTACACAGGCACCAGATACTATACTGGCACCAGACACAGACACTACGCAGCCACAAGACACAGACACTGCACAGGCACCAGACACAGAAACTACACAGGCACCAGTTACTACACAGGCACCAGACACAGAAAATACACAGGCACCAGCTACTACACAGGCACCAGACACAGACACTACACAGGCACCAGACACAGACACTACACAGGCACCAGACACAGACACTACACAGGCACCAGATGCTATACTGGCACCAGACACATACACTACAAAGCTACCAGATACAGACACTACACAGGAACCAGACACTAAACTGGCATCAGACAAAGACACTACACTGGCACCAGACACTACGCAGGCACCAGACACAGACACTACACAGGCACCAGACACAGACACTACAGAGGCACCATACAGAGACACTACACAGACACAAGATACTACACTGGCACCAGACACTACACAGCCACCAGACACAGACACTACACTGGCACCAGACACAGAAACTACACAGGCACCAGACACAGAAACTGCACAGACACCAGACACAGAAACTACACAGGCACCACACACAGACACTACACAGGCACCAGACACAGACACTACACAGCCACCAGACACAGACACTACACAGCCACCAGACACAGACACTACACAGGCACCAGACACTACACAGGCACCAGACACAGACACTACACAGGCACCAGACACAGACACTACACAGCCACCAGATACAGACACTACACAGGCACCAGACACTAAACTGGCACCAGACACAGACACTACACTGGCACCAGACACTACGCAGGTACCAGACACATACACTACACAGGCACCAGACACAGACACTACACAGGCACTAGACACAGACACTACACAGGCACAAGATACTACACTGGCAACAGACAGTACACTTTCACCAGACACAGAAACTACACAGGCACCAGTTACTACACAGGCACCAGACACAGACACTACACAGGCACCAGACACAGACACTGCACAGACACCAGACACAGAAACTACACAGGCACCAGTTACTACACAGGCACCAGTTACTACACAGGCACCAGACACAGACACTACACAGGCACCAGACACAGACACTACACAGGCACCAGTTACTATACTGGTACCAGACACAGACACTACACAGCCACCAGACACAGACACTACACAGGCACCAGATACTATACTGGCACCAGACACAGACACTACACAGACACCAGATACAGACACTACACAGGCACCAGACACTAAATTGGCACCAGATACAGACACTACACTGGCACCAGACACTACGCAGCCACCAGACACAGACACTACGCAGCCACCAGACACAGACACTACACAGGCACCAGACACTACGCATGCACCAGATACAGACACTACACAGGCACCAGACACAGACACTACACAGGCACCAGACACTACACTGGCACCAGACACTACACAGGCACCAGACACTACACAGGCACCAGACACTACACAGGCACCAGACACTACACAGGCACCAGACACTACACAGGCACCAGACACTACACAGGCACCAGGCACTACACAGGCATCAGACACTACACAGGCACCAGACAGTACACTGGCACCAGACACTTCACAGGCACCAGACACTACACAGGCACCAGCCACTACACAAGCACCAGACACTACACAGGTACCAGACACAGACACTGCACAGGCACCAGACACTACACAGGCACCCGACACTACACAGGCACCAGACACACACACTACACAGACACCAGACACTACACAGGCACCAAACACTACACAGGCACCAGACACTACACTGGCACCAGACACTACACAGGCACCAGACACTACACAAGCACCAGACACTACACAGACACCAGACACTACACAGGCACCAGACACAGACACTACACAGGAATCAGACACTACACAGGCACCAGACACAGACACTACACAGGCACCAGATACTACACTGGCACCAGACACTACACTGGCACCAGACACTACACTGGTACCAGACACTACTCAGGCACCAGACACAGACACTACACTGGCACCACCAGACACTACACAGGCACCAGACACTACACTGGCACCAGATACTACACAAGCACCAGACACTACACTGGCACCAGACACTATGGCACTATACACTACACAGGCACCAGACACTACACTGGCACCAGACTCTACACAAGCACCAGATACTACACTGGCACCAGACACTGCACAGGCACCAGACACTACTCTTGCACCAGACACTACACAGGCACCAGACACTACACAGACACCAGATACTACACTGTCACCAGACACTACACTGGCATCAGACAATACACTGACACCAGACACTACACAGGCACCAGACACTACACAGGCACAAGACACTACACAGGCACCAGACACTACACTGGCACCAGCTAATACACAGGTACTAGATACTACACTGACACCAGATACTACACTGTCACCAGACACTACACTGGCACCAGATACTACACTTTCACCAGATGCTACACAGGCACCAGACACTACACTGGCACCAGACTCTACACAGGCACCAGACACTACACTGGCACCAGACATTGCACTGTCACCAGATACTACACATGCACCAGACACTACACAGACACCAGATACTACACTGGCACCACACACTACACTGGCATCAGACAATACACTGGCACCAGACACTACACAGGCACCAGACACTACACATGCACCAGACACTACACAGACACCAGATACTACACTGGCACCAGACACTACACTGGCATCAGACAATACACTGGCACCAGACACTACACAGGCACCAGACACTATACAGGCACCAGATACTACACTGTCACCAGACACTACTCTGGCACCAGATACTACACTTTCACCAGATGCTACTCTGGCACCTGATACTACACGGGCACCAGACACTACACTGACTCAAGACACTTCACTGGCACCAGTCACTACACAGGCACCAGACACCACACAGGCATCAGACACTACACTGGCACCAGACACTACACAGGTACCAGACACTACACTGGTACCAGACACTACACAGGCACCAGACACTACACATGTACCAGATACTACACAGGTACCAGACACTACACAGGTACCAGACACTACATTGGCACAAGACACTACACAGGCACCAGACACTACACAGGCACCAGACTCTACACTGGCACCATATACTACACAGGTACCAGACACTACACTGACACCATACACTACACAGGTACCAGATACTACACAGGCACTAGATACTACACAGGTACCATATACTACACAGGCACCAGACACTACACTGACACCATACACTACACAGCTACCAGATACTACACATGCACTAGTTACTACACAGGTACCATACACTACACAGGCACCAGACACTACACTGGCACCAGATACTACACAGGTACCATATACTACACAGGCACCAGACACTACACTTGCACCAGACACTACACAGGCGCCAGACACTACACAGGCACCAGTCACTACACAGGCACCAGTCACTACACAGTCACTAGCATCTGGAGAAAGTCATCAATCATCAGGTCACCATCGCCGTAGAAGGCAGGCACCAGTCATAACAAAGTCATCATTCACTACTCAGGCACCAGTCATTAATCAATCATTAGGTAATGCTGAGTCAGCAGTCACTACACAGTCACCAGTCACTTCACATTTTCCAGTCACTATACAATCACCATTCACTACAGAGCAACACGGTGACTCTGGTGACCTACAGTCATCAGCCTGGGCAGAGTCACTAGGAATTACTAGTCACCATTACAGTCATGATGACGTACTCACCCTTCAGTCACTACCCAGTCACCAGCAACTAAGGAGACGCCGTCCAAGGCTAAGGAATCCAGGAGTACAACGGCACCAGGTGCAACTCCGTACAAAGCCTTTCCAAAGATACCAAATCCTAGGTGTTCACGAGTTTGTACAAACAAAGGTGATTGAGAGTCACCAGGAAGTCCAAATGCTGCTGACACTGCAAAACTCACGACTGCTAGAGTCACCAAATGCACCATCACCACGACACCTGCCCATCACTACAGAGTCACCAGCTGTGAGAAAGGCGCCATGTTGTGTAATGTCACCACCTGCTACACAGGCACCAGTCACTACACAGTCTCCACCGTGTCTAGATTCATCAAGTCAGCCAGAGTCACCACAAAGTCCATCAAGTCAGCCAGAGTCACCACAAAGTCCATCAAGTCAGCCAGAGTCACCACAAAGTCCATCAATATCTTTCAAAGATTCGGTGACTAACTTAAAGTCACCAAGTCATATGCAGTCACCAACCTCTGTAGAATCACCAATCACAATTAGTTACCACTACAGTCAGGAGGTCCTTAGTCCTGAAGAACCACAATCAAGTCACCAAGACAATCAACAGGACCTTAGTTCTGAAGAACCACAATCAAGTCACCACTACAATCATAGTCGCCAAGAAAATAAGACAAGACCCAGTCACCACTACAGTCATAGTCACCAGGACAATACGAAAAGACCCAGTCACCACTACAGTCATAGTCACCAAGAAATTGAGACAAGACCCAGTCACCACTACAGTCGCCATTACAGTCACCAGGACAGTCAAGCCCTTAGTTCTGAAGAACTAAAATCAAGTCACCACTACAGCTTAGACCTTATTTCTGAAGAACCACAATCAAATCACCAGAGCAGTCAAGATCTTAGTTCTGAAGAACTACAAACAAGTCACCAAGACAGTAAGAAAAGAACCAGTGACCACTACAGTCATAGTCACCAAGACAATAGGAAAAAACCCAGTCACCACTATAGTCATAGACACCAGGACAATAAGACAAGACCTAGTCACCACTACAGTCATAGTCACCAAGACAATAAGAAAAGACCCAGTCACCACTACAGTCAAGAGTACCTTAGTTCTGAAGAACTACAATCAAGTCACCACTACAATAAGAAAAGACCCAGTTATCACTACAGTCACCACTACAGTCATAGTCACCAGGACACTAAGACAAGACCCAGTCACCACTACAGTCATAGTCACCAGGACAATAAGACAGGACCCAGTCACCACTACAGTCATAGTCACCAGGACACTAAGACAAGACCCAGCTACATCTACAGACATAGTCACCAGGACAATAAGACAAGACCCAGTTACCACTACAGTCATAGTCACCAGGACAATAAGACAAGACCAAGTCACCACTTCAGTCATAGTCACCAGGACACTAAGACAAGACCCAGTCACCACTACAGCCATAGTCACCAGAACAATAAGACAAGACCCAGTCACCACTACAGTCACCACTACAGTCATAGTCAAAAGGACAATAAGACAAAACCCAGTCATCACTACAGTCATAGTCACCAGGACAATAAGACAAAACCCAGTCACCACTACAGTCAAAATCACCAGGACAGTAAGACAAGATCCAGTCACCACTACAGTCACCACTATAGTCACAGTCACCAGGACAATAAGACAAAACCCAGTCACCACTACAGTCATAGTCACCAGGACAATAAGACAAAACCTAGTCACAACTATAGTCATAGTCACCAGGACAATAAGACAAGACCCAGTCACCACTACAGTTATAGTCACCAGGACAATAAGACAAGACCCAGTCACCACTACAGTTATAGTCACCAGGATAATAAGAAAAGACCCAGTTATCACTACAGTCACCACTACAGTCATAGTCACCAGGATAATAAGAAAAGACCCAGTTATCACTACAGTCACTACTACAGTCATAGTCACCAGGACACTAAGACAAGACCCAGTCACCCATACAGTCATAGTCACCAAGATAATAAGACAAGGCCCAGTCGACACTACAGTCAAGACCTTAGTTCTGAAGAACCACAATCAAGTCACCAATACAATCAAGAGGACCTTAGTTCTGAAGAACTACAATCAAGTCACCAGTATAATCAAGAGGATCTTAGTTCTGAAGAACTACAATCAAGTCACCAATACAATCAAGATGACCTTAGTTCTGAAGAACCAAAATCAAGTCACCAGTACAATCAAGAGGACCTTAGTTCTGAAGAAGTACAATCAAGTCACCAGTATAATCAAGAGGACCTTAGTTCTGAAGAACCACAATCAAGTTACCAATATAATCAAGAGGACCTTAGTTCTGAAGAACTACAATCAAGTTACCAGTACAATCAAGAGAACCTTAGTTCTGAAGAACTACAATCAAGTCACCAATATAATCAGGATGACCTAAGTTCTGAAGAACTACAATCAAGTCACCAATACAATCAATATGACCTTAGTTCTGAAGAACTACAATCAAGTCACCAATACAATCAATATGACCTTAGTTCTGAAGAATTACAATCAAGTCACCAATACAATCAAGATGACCTTAGTTCTGAAGAACTACAATCAAGTTACCAGTACAATCAAGAGAACCTTAGTTCTGAAGAACTACAATCAAATCACCAATATAATCAGGATGACCTAAGTTCTGAAGAACTACAATCAGGTCACCAATACAATCAATATGACCTTAGTTCTGAAGAACTACAATCAAGTCACCAATACAATCAATATGACCTTAGTTCTGAAGAACTACAATCAAGTCACCAGTACAATCAAGAGAACCTTAGCTCTGAAGAACTACAATCAAGTCACCAATACAATCAAGATGACCTTAGTTCTGAAGAACTACAATCAAGTCACCAGTATAATCAAGAGGACCTTAATTCTGAAGAACTACAATCAAGTCACCAATACAATCAAGATGACCTTAGTTCTCAAAAACTACAATCAAGTCACCAGTATAATCAAGAGGACCTTAGTTCTGAAGAACTACAATCAAGTCACCAATACAATCAAGATGACCTTAGTTCTGAAGAACTACAATCAAATCACCAGTATAATCAAGAGGACCTTAGTTCTGAAGAACTACAATCAAGTCACCACTACAATCAAGAGGACCTTAGTTCTGAAGAGCTACAATCAAGTCACCAGTATAATCAAGAGGACCTTAGTTCTGAAGAACTACAATCAAGTCACCACTACAATCAAGACCTTAGTTCTGAAGAACTGCAATCAAGTCACCAGTATAATCAAGAGGACCTTAGTTCTGAAGAACTACAATCAAGTCACCACTGCAATCAAGAGGATCTTAGTTCTGAAGAACTGCAATCAAGTCACCAGTATAATCAAGAGGACCTTAGTTCTGAAGAACTACAATCAAGTTACCAGGACAGTCAAGAGGACATTAGTTCTGAAGAACCACAATCAAGTCACCAAGACAATAAAAGACCCAGTCACCACTACAGTTATAGTCACCACGACAATAAAAAACCCAGTCACCACTACAGTTATAGTCACCAAGACAATAAAAGACCCAGTCACCACTATAGTCATAGTCACCAGGACAGTAAGAGAAGACCCAGTCACCACTACAGTCATAGTCACCAGGACAGTAAGACAAGACCCAGTCACCACTACAGTCGTCAAAAGAACCTATTTACTGGCATGAAAACCAGTCACCAATACAATCACGGGGACCGAGTCATTTACCAATCACTACTAAGTCACCAGGAAGGCAGAAGACCGGGCAAATCCCGCCGGAGAGAGCAAAGTCACCAAGACAGAAGACGCAGTGACCCACTACAAAGATACTACGCTCTAAATGTTCACCAGTCACTCCTGAACCAACAATTGGAGACCAGAGGGGTATTCCAAATGCTACTATCACTACTAAGGTTACGATCACTAGCGTCACCAGTCACTAAAGGTACATCAGGCTCTGTAAAGTCACCAACTTCGGCAGAATCACCAATGATGAAGGTGCTGGAGTATACGGAGTCACCAGTCATTACAGAAACAGTCATATTTACAAATGCGACTGGTGATCCACAGTCACTTGGACTACAAAGTATTCCAGAGTCACTTGAGGCAGAGTCACCAGAGGTGTCACCGTCACTCTGAACTGCGTGGTGACCCAGTTACCTAGTGGTTTTAAGTCACCAGGTTAGCTACTTGTTGAGTGGTGAACAGTCACACAGTGAGCCAGTCACCAAAATTTTTTTTTTCTTTTTATTCAGTCACCAGGTGATTCTGAGTCACCAGGTTCTCATAGTCACCAGGTGATTCAGAGTCACCAGAGTGACCTAAAATTGGTGACTAACCACAGTGACTAACTAGTCACCACCAGTCACTGACCGATCACCACCAGTCACTGACCAGTCACTACAACAAGTCACCACCAGTCACTGACCAGTCACCAGCCACCTTCACCATGTAATACACACGCACCAGTCAGTTCAAACAGCTTTGCTATTACAAAGGTTCCTAATGATGCAAAGGTACCAGCTTATAAATATATACACTGTGAGATATACACTAACCCAGCAGTGTATATACACTGAGATATACACCCAGCAGTGTATATACTTATATAAGTGATGATTTACCTTAGTGGGTCGCATCCTGGGGAGGGGTAAACATTGTTAAAAGGGACTTCTGGGGGAAAATAAGCCACATTAATTATCCTTGTTGGCTTACCCTGGCTTACTAACCCTCCTGGGTTAATAATACAAATAAATTTTATTACTTTTTATTAAATCTCATGTAAAACAATTAGAGAAGTTATCCCTTGTAAGTTTAAAGAATGAAAATCGTCATAGAAAACGTTACTTTGCTGATGTAAATAATGGGTAAACTATTCTGTGTCTTTTTTCTTATGGTAACTGTCGAAGATGAGATAAATAGAGAGAGATGAGATTTTGTTGGGATTTTTAACCCCCGGAGGGTTAGCCACCCAGGAATATTAACCCGGAAGGTTAGTAACCCAGGATAACCCAACAAAGTCATGTCATCAGACTGGTTTATTACCAGTGGGGTCATTTATTCCTCTTTCTCCACCCCCATGATGCCACCCACACCAGCGCTCAGCTTTTCCACTCGTCCGGGGATCGAACCCCTTCTAATGTGAGGTGAGGCCGCTACCAACTGAGCCACGAGCACCTACTCCTTGAAAGGTTTATGTCTCAGTGTGTATTATATATATATATATATATATATATATATATATATATATATATATATATATATATATATATATATATATATATATATATATATATATATACACCGATAAATGCAAGTACATATCTCATTGTATATAGAAGGAAAGTTAACTTTAATATGTAGTTCAGGAATCATGTTGAATATTACCTTCAATATCACCACACGAAAATGTTCATTAATAAAATATTTCTGGTAGTAAGGAGAAATAAATACACGTAATAGTTTTATTATATACATTTCTGATAAAATTAAAAGGATGAGAAACAAAATATATGTTTTGAGCCAGTATACAATATTCAGAGGTATAAATTTCTGTATATACATGGAAGAATTTATAAGCTTTATTTGTGGAATTAAAATATTCTTGATGTCGGCGTATAGGTGAAGATATATACACTGAGAGGTGTATTTCTCTCAGTGTATATATGCTGAGGGATTACTTTAATCACTGTTTTAAGAATTAATGTATTCTTGACTGTTGACGAAGTGGTTATGTGCAGCCTTAATGAAACTCGCGTAGTAGATAGGCTTGAAACCTAACATACTATTAAGATCTTGTCAACAGATCTTTGCTGGTGGAATGAAGCTGAGGTAAGACGCTCTTTACTCCAGCTAACTTGTCATTGAATACATTACTGTATTTTTACACCGCTATTTACAAAGAAACATTTTTTACAGTGCACTTGAGGTGTACCACCTCTTATCCCAGCACAGTTAATTTACAAATCCCGGCCCAGTGGTGTATTATCCTCAGGATGACACCTGCAACAGTCAACCAACTCCCAATAAGTCACATTATCAGTTCCTTGATAATGTGAGAAATCACGAAATCGCTAGGAGGTTCACTATTTTTTTCACAGTGTTTGTTCTGCATGATGCAGAGATACAGCTCGACTGATCAGTTTAAATTCCTAGAGTAATTAAACACTGAAGGTCATGATGTCAGCTGCGCCTACACATCAGAGACCCCCTGGGTCTTGAGGGTGACGAAGGAGACTGAGAGGTCCTTGGGGACTGATGCAGGCTTGTAGATCACCATCAACACAAGGAACCCCATGGTCAGCAGCGCACCCAGGAAGATCATACCGAAGGCCAGCCAGGTCATGTCTCCTGTAAGTGCAACACAAACACGCTCTTCAAAGTCTGGATTATTATTATTATTATTATTATTAATTATGATTATTATTAGGATAGTCAGGTTAAGTCTCTCGACGTCTGGCAGTGATAGAACATATGAAAGCAAAAGATTATCATACTATCATAGGATAAATAACATAGGAAAATAGACAGATAACTCAGGACACACTAGTTCAGTATCACCATCACTACTGAGATATATATATATATATATATATATATATATATATATATATATATATATATATATATATATATATATATATATATATAGAGAGAGAGAGAGAGAGAGAGAGAGTTTTGCTCTTGATAAAGCAAAACATTATCCACATAAATGTTAGTTTCGCTTAGTGTGTTCTTTCTTCCAACCCACGACTCTCGACTAACACCCAGGATGCCGATTAATTCTGAGTATCTTGTATGTTGTGGACATGTCTCTTTACATTAATGACGAATTCTGGGGAAAGGAGAAGCATTTAATGACTGTAGAATTTGCTTGAATTATATATATACACACACACACACACACACACACACACACACACACACACACACACACACATATATATTAAAATATATATATATATATATATATATATATATATATATATATATATATATATATATATATATATATATATATATAAGTTGAGAGTAAGGAGAACTTTCCCATGTGTTAAGAACAGCATCTTGTGTAAGTGTACACAGCCAGGAGCTTACAAGAGAGGTGTCAGGTTCGAGTCCCGGTCCTCCTTACGTAGTAGAGGCAATTGCCTGCCGTTGCCACCTGACTCACCTGGTGTATACACCTTGTCGTTCTTCTGTTGTTCAGCGAGCCAGCTGGCGTAGTCTAGGTCACCGAAGAGGTCACCTGAGAAGGTCAGAGGTCACACATATGTTAAGACATGTTATAACACAACAATTACAATCATTATAGAACACATTAATGAATATATATATATATATATATATATATATATATATATATATATATATATATATATATATATATATATATACTTACGTGAATAATGAGCACAATGAGTGGCAGTGAAGAGTTTAAGTCCACGCTCCCCAGGTGATGAGTGCCAATGAAACAGAGGTTGTTGGCACCCTCGTTGTCTTGCCCACACACACCGTAGTCGTCCTGGTGGCACTCAGAACAAAAGTCAAAACTCTGGCAGACTTCTTCGGGATCTGGAAGCCAAGAGTTGTCTTGAGAGGCTAAAAGCTGTTATCCTACCTCAGCTCATTTACAAGCTAAGAGTTGTTATCCCACCTCAGCTCATTTACAAGCTAAGAGTTGTTATCCCACCTCAGCTCATTTACAAGCTAAGAGTTGTTATCCCACCTCAGCTCATTTACAAGCTAAGAGTTGTTATCCCACCTCAGCTCATTTACAAGCTAAGAGTTGTTATCCCACCTCAGCTCATTTACAAGCTAAGAGTTGTTATCCCACCTCAGCTCATTTACAAGCTAAGAGTTGTTATCCCACCTCAGCTTATTTATAAGCTAAGAGTTGTTATTTTACCTCAGCTCATTTATAAGATAAGAGTTGTTATCCTACCTCAGCTCATTTACAAGCTAAAGTTGTTATCCCACCTCAGCTTATTTACAAGCTAAAGTTGTTATCCCACCTCAGCTTATTTACAAGCTAAAGTTGTTATCCCACCTCAGCTTATTTACAAGCTAAGAGTTGTTATCCCACCTCAGCTCATTTACAAGCTAAAGTTGTTATCCCACCTCAGCTTATTTACAAGCTAAAGTTGTTATCCCACCTCAGCTTATTTACAAATTCTTCCCAACCCCTAAAATGTCAGCAAGGGTAGTCCACTAACACCCAGGTACCTATATACCGCTAGGTGAAGAACGGCAACAGGTGTAAGGTGACTTTCCCCGCATCTCACTCTATTCCAGGTTCACACTCTGGATAACTCAGTAGCAAGTTCCACTTTCTTTGTACGCCTTCTGTTTCCTGTCACCTCTTGGCACTCCCCGACACTCCTTGGCACTCTCAGACACTCCTTGGCATCCCCAGACACTCCTTGGCATCCCCAGACACTCCTTGGCACCTCAGACACTCCTTGGCACCTTCAGACACTCCTTGGCACCCTAGACACTCTTTGGCACCCTCAGACATTCCTTGGCATCCCCAGACGCTCCTTGGCACCCCATACACTCCTTGGCACCCTCAGACATTCCTTGGCATCCTCAGACACTCCTTAGCACCCTCAGACACTCACTGGCATTCCCAGACACTCCTTGGCACCCTCAGAACTCACTGACACTCCTGAAGACTTACCGTCAGTGCAAAGCTTGGCACAGCTGGAGGCGTCGGAGTTGACCAGTGCCAGCTTGTGTTTGGTGCTTGGCATCCCCTGGTTACCATAGCGTGTGAAGATGTTGTCAGTCTTACCTGTCAAGTAGCAACATACTAGTTACTGTCAAGTAGCACCATACTAGTTACTGTCAAGTAGCACCATACTAGTTACTGTCAAGTAGCACCACACTTGTTACTGTCAAGTAGCACCATACTAGTTACTGTCAAGTAGCACCATACTAGTTACTGTCAAGTAGCACCATACTAGTTACTGTCAAGTAGCACCACACTTGTTACTGTCAAGTAGCACCACACTTGTTACTGTCAAGTAGCACCACACTTGTTACTGTCAAGTAGCACCACACTTGTTACTGTCAAGTAGCACCACACTTGTTACTGTCAAGTAGCACCATACTATTTACTGTCAAGTAGCACCACACTTGTTACTGTCAAGTAGCACCACACTTGTTACTGTCAAGTAGCACCATACTTGTTACTGTCAAGTAGCACCACACTTGTTACTGTCAAGTAGCACCACACTTGTTACTGTCAAGTAGCACCACACTTGTTACTGTCAAGTAGCACCACACTTGTTACTGTCAAGTAGCACCACACTTGTTACTGTCAAGTAGCACCACACTTGTTACTGTCAAGTAACATCACACTTGTTACTGTCAAGTAACATCACACTTGTTACTGTCAAGTAACATCACACTTGTTACTGTCAAGTAACATCACACTTGTTACTGTCAAGTAACATCACACGTGTTACTGTCAAGTAACATCACTCTTGTTACTGTCAAGTAACATCACACTTGTTACTGTCAAGTAACATCACACTTGTTACTGTCAAGTAACATCACACGTGTTACTGTCAAGTAACATCACTCTTGTTACTGTCAAGTAACATCACAATGTTACTGTCAAGTAACATCACACGTGTTACTGTCAAGTAACATCACACTTGTTACTGTCAAGTAACATCACCTTGTTACTGTCAAGTAACATCACACTGTTACTGTCAAGTAACATCACACTTGTTACTGTCAAGTAACATCACACTTGTTACTGTCAAGTAACATCACACTGTTACTGTCAAGTAACATCACACTTGTTACTGTCAAGTAACATCACACTTGTTACTGTCAAGTAACATCACACTTGTTACTGTCAAGTAACATCACACTTGTTACTGTCAAGTAACATCACACTTGTTACTGTCAAGTAACATCACACTTGTTACTGTCAAGTAACATCACACTTGTTACTGTCAAGTAACATCACACTTGTTACTGTCAAGTAACATCACACTTGTTACTGTATACACAACAAAATGCAGTTATTGAAGGCTTGGTATGTGTGTGTGTGTGTGTGTGTGTGTGTGTGTGTGTGTGTGTGTACTCACCTAATTGTACTCACCTAATTGTGGTTGCAGGGGTCGAGACTCGGCTCCTGGCCCCGCCTCTGCACTGTGTGTGTGTGTGTGTGTGTGTGTGTGTGTGTATGTGTGTGTACTCACCTATTTGTGGTTGCAGGGGTCGAGTCACAGCTCCTGGCCCCGAGTGTGTGTGTGTCCCACTCTGGGAGCACGTACTATAGTAGCGGAGGTACACTTACTGGAGAAGTGGATGCAGGAAGTGTTAAGTAGGTAGTTGCCTCCACCAGAAACATCAAGGAAGTGTTCAGAGTGGAGGTGGCACTCCAGTGAGTCGTAGCACCACTCAAAGCTCAGGCACTTGATGCTCCTCTCCGTGGAGCAGTACCTGCAGAGAGGGAGTGGTCCAGGCAGGCTCCTTACATAGTTTTAAGAGCAGGTATGACAGTGACCTAGAGGCTAGGAAGGAGTGAATTTGGCAAAGTGGAAATTTGAAAGGCGGGGCCAGGAGCTAACTCGTCCCCTGGAACCACATATATATTATTAAGATATATAAACACACACACACACACACACACACACTTACATTGCACAGGTTTCAATGTAATCAACTTTGGTGTACACTGGACCACTGGTAGTAAGAGCCACACCTCCCAGGACAGGTTTGTAGTCCACTAGATACGACCCTGCAATGATGCAAGTCATTATTATTATTATTATTATTATTATGACTCTCAGGTGACAATAGAGTTTTCGCTCATGTGATAAATATTATCATCTATTCTGAGGTTATGTACTGAGAAAGTTTAAACTATTCTCTAGTTATCTTTATTACTGATTCTCTTTCTCACACCAGATTAACAGTATACTGCCCTTTCTATCTCACCTTTCTCCCTCCTTCCCTCTCTCCCTCTCTCCCTCCCTCCCTCTCCCTCAACTCACTACTATAGATAAACGCCTGTGAGTGGGGCACCAGCTCCGTTCTGTTGATCACAGCGAAGTCCCTGGCGATGAGGAGGCACTGCCCCTCCAGACGCATGTGTACTAACGTTTGGCACCTGAAGGCCTTCCACGATACACACAGGTTGAGGCACTCATCCATGGCTGTCACCTGGCACCGGGGAGACACAGGGGATGAGGGGGTTAGAAGCGGATAGAACAAAGAGTGTGGATGAACCTGGGAAGAGGAAGAGAGAGACAAGAGAATGGCGGAGAGTGAAGTACGAGGGATGGATAATGATGTGAGATGTAAGGGAGGGAAAGGAGTACATGTGAATACACGAGAGTACATAGTAATACACGGGAGTACATTTGAAAGGTATATACAACATAAAATGTAATGTTCAATATAGAGGCAATCTGCTGAGGCGTAACTTAGGTCTACCTGCCTCTAATTCTTTCGGGACATTCGAGTAGAAGGTAGAAGGGGTCAAGAAAAATGAGCTTAAAGTCAGAAAAGGTTGAGAAAACATGTCAGTGTGAACGAAAAGACATGAGGAGACGAACTAAGAAACGAAGCTGGGAGATGACATGTCAATGAATGAAACCTAACATGATGGTGCATCTAGTGTCAATCATGGACCTCTGATCTGCCCTGGCACCCAGTGCCACGTTCTTACATTCTGAACGACGTCATCTGGATGGGCAATGGTAGCGGAAGAGACTTCGATGGTAAACTGAGCTTTGATCAGGTCCTCAGGATCGGGAGTTCGATAGTGTAGACTGGCAGACGCTTCGAAGTCCACTTGCTCCTCCTGTGGGTGAGGAAGTTAAGAGTGCTTACTGGGTTTGTCTGATGAAGGTGGCCTTTTGTGGATGTTTTGTGGATTTGGCTGATTCAAGTAGCCTTTGGGGAGCGTTTTGTGGATTTCGGTGATTGATGGGCCGTGTTGTGAATGGTTTTTAGGATGTGGCTGTTACTAATGGGATGTCTACATCTACATAGACTACACACACACATACACACATACACATTTACCTTGTAAAGAATACTGAAGCTAAACTTTCTATTCTTAATAGCGGCCAGGATTTCAGTGTAAACCTTCTGTGTGGGGTAGTCCTGGAAGGTCTTGTTGGTGAGGTTGAAGATCCAGTGGCGACACAAATCGTAGCTGTTGATTTCATTCCCATCAGTGTTCTCAGTGGCACTCAGGAAACACACTTGGTAGTCGCAGTGGTGGAATGATCTGCAGGAACCACTCAGAAGTTAGAAAGGGGACTTCTTAAGGGGTTAAGAAGGAGACATCTTGTGTTATCTGGGATATTGGGTGATAATATTTTAACAACGTTGATATGGTTGGAATAGTACTTGAAGGGATGTTTACAACTTTGAGATATCTAAACACATATACACACACAAACACTTACTTGCAGGTGAACGTTTCTTCCTGGGAACAGAGGGCAGCACAGTCCTCTAGAACCTCGATGTCATCTATAGACTTCTCCTTACTGCCAGGATTCTGATATTCCTCGCCGAGGGGCGTCCTGCAGGGAAGGATACATGCTTAGTGATACAGGGTACAGGTACAATGAGACACAGACATCTTGGTTTTATACCTTAAAGGATCACCAGTGTTCCTCACCTGTAAGTGTAGATGTAAGGTGCTCTTTCCAGCAGTCTGATTGACACGGTGATCATGTCAGCGTTGGTGGTGTTGGGAATTACTCCTGACACTCCGTCTTCCACCTGTGGAGAGAGTGTGGGGGGGAGGGTGAGAGGTTACCCACAGTGTGGAAATTATGAGTGGAGCTGACAGTAGTGCTGACACCAAATTACAATTATATTGTGGAAAGAAAAGGTAGCAATGCAAGATGAGTTTCTCTTGTGATGAAATGTATCAGTCTGAGCTGAGAGACTTCAGCAGCACAGTGAGAATATTGTTAATCATTCCACTAAGGAATACTTGACGACAGCTTCAAAGGCTTCGTTTCAGCAGAGCTGGAGTTACTATTGCTTGTGAATTACCATCTCTCAAGATGGTGTATCCCACACAGAGAAAACATGGCATTTGAGATGATCCAGAGAATGGTAGCTGACAGTTGGATGTCTGTACAGTCATCGACAAATTAATTTAAGTATATGTATTTGTGGGTTTGGGGCTAAGAGTCGGGGACTCTGGCAAGCTAGGACCTATCCTAAGAGATTATGTGTTGGCTGGAGGTTAGTTTAAAGAACTGTTGAGAATACTTGTAAGAACCCCCCCAGGAGGGATGAAGTAACCACTGAAGGCTGGAGGGCTAGCTTTGAAGTTAAGGAACTAGCTCTGAGGGCTGACTCACCTGTATATCTGCTATCCTGACTGGTGACATGTTGCCAAGGTTCACTAGCTGCGAGATGAGTTCATGCTTGAACCTCTTCACCTCGTCCTTCACCAACTCAAACTGCTTCTCTGTTGGTGGGTCAGGAAGTGGGCGGGTTAGTGGGCGGGCAAGGAATGGAGTGGGTTAGTGAGTGGGTCAGGAAGTAGGCGGGTTAGTGGGCGGGCAAGGAATGGAGTGGGTTAGTGAGTGGGTCAGGAAGTGGGCGGTTTAGTGGGCGGGCAAGGAATGGAGTGGGTTAGTGAGTGGGTCAGGAAGTAGTTGACTTGGATCATAAGGTAAACTGATGGTGTGATCAGGAGGTGGGTTAGTAAGCTGAGTTGAGAGGGGAACCCTTCAGTGTGGCTTGGTACCAGGATTGCCTCCCTCCCTGCCTGCCTTCCCTGCCTGCCTTCCCTCCCTGCCTCCCTCTACATACCTTTGGTAGCTGGGAAGAAGAGTACGATGTAGGACCACCTGTCATCGTTCTGCTCATAACACTCCTGTACTGAGAACTCTTCTTCAGAGTACAAGTTGATCTCTTGGAAGTCGTAAAAGTTGGTAGTTGAAGTTGACACCACCTGGGAGGGTAGTACTGTTAGTGCACACCAGCCTATCAACCACATCAACCAAAAGACTGGTTGATGGTGTAACAACCACATCAACCACAAGACTGGTTGATGGTGTAACAACCACATCAACCACAAGACTGGTTGATGGTGTAACAACCACATCAACCACAAGACTGGTTGATGACAGTATTATATTAGTAACAACAGTTTCATTGTCAAATAATACACTGAAATGCAATTAAAATGATTTTTTGAAAGATTCATGTTAATTATAAGGAACTTTCGCTGCAGTCAGCTTAATCTGAAGGATTAATAAGCCAGGATAACCCAGAAAAGCCAAGCAGTGTGGCTTAGTTCTTTAATGGTCTGCAGATCCTCTTCCCCAGGATGCCACCCACAACAGTCGACTGGTGACCCTGGGTACCTACTCACTGCTACGTGAACACAGGTGCCAGTAAATACTCCCACGTCTTTCTCCTGACCAGGGACCGAACCCGGGCTCTTTGATTGTGAGGCAAAGGTTACTAATTTTTCGTTATTAATAAGGTCAGTAAAGTCCTCCTTCCTCCTCCTCATCCATCTTTAACAATGACCTTAAATATACATCTTTAATATCCCAAAATTAAAATATAGTTTATGTTACAGTTAAGACTACAGCTACAGGATTGACCTGTAGACAAGACTACAACTACAGGACTGACCTGTAGACAAGACTACAGCTACAGGACTGACCTGTAGACAAGACTACAGCTACAGGACTGACCTGTAGACAAGACTACAGCTACAGGACTGACCTGTAGATAAGACTACAGCTACAGGACTGACCTGTAGACAAGACTACAGGTTCAGGACTGACCTGTAGAAGGTTGGAAGAGTTGTAGACGAACAGGTCAGCACGGAGAGGCAGGTTGACCGGCACACTGCCTGTCGGGGTCACTTCTTGTCCCTGAAAGCAAAACAAAGGTCACTGGGAGGTCACAGGTCACCGGACGAAGATAATATCTCGAGGGACAGACGGAGAATCGAGCCTTCATAGATCCTCGGGATAAACAACTCTTAGTTACTTACCTGTCGTTATTGCTTGTAACTGGTAAAACAATTGTAAATACATCCAGAGGTGCTAGTGGTAACCCTTTTGAGGCCTATTTCCTAGACCTATTGTGTGTCCGTATGGTCTTGTGCTACCATCCACAGGATGGATATGAGGTGCACAATAAACTAGCCACTACCATCCACAGGATGGATAAGAGGTTCACAATAAACTAGCCACTACCATCCACAGGATGGATATGAGGTGCACAATAAACTAGCCACCACCATCCACAGGATAGATACGAGGTACACAATAAACTAACCACTACCATCCACAGGATAGATACGAGGTACACAATAAACTAGCCACTACCATCCACAGGATAGATACGAGGTACACTATAAACTAACCTCTTAGACGACAAAATCTAAGTCTAGACTGCAACTTGGAGTGACAGAAAAAGGACACAGTGGAAGTGCGGGCTCGACCTTACGTCCGTTAATCCCTCCCTTCAGACTGTGATCAAACAAGCTGTTAGTGTTGGTAGAGACTTACCTGAGAGAAGTAGTACTCAAGTACAGCTTTCTTGTAGTTGAAGGCGCCATTGGTGTCTGGATCAGGGATATCCAGCCTAGTGCTGGTAAAGCGGTCGCCTTTAATGCTACGACTCTCTTCTTCACCCACGAAGGCGTAGGAGTCGTCGATGTGGAAGAGGTCGTTGGGGGACAACAACGACCCTCCAGAGCCGATGAAGCCAGCTGCCAGTCGTAACAGTGTTAATATAACAATAGAACATACAATGTTACTTTAAAACTAAGACCATCAACACTAACACTAATACTGACATTAACACACACATAACACTAACATTAACACACATAACATTAACACATCAACACTAACACTAATACTGACATTAACACACACATAACACTAACATTAACACATAACACTAACATTAACACACATAACATTAACACATAACACTAACATTAGCACACTCATAACACTAACATTAACATACATAACACTAACATTACCACACATAACACTAACATTAACACACATAACACTAACATTAACACACATAACACTAACATTAACACACACATAACACTCACATTAACACACACAACACTAACATTAACATACATAACACTAACATTAACACACACATAACACTAACATTAACACACATAACACTAACATTAACACACACATGTAACACACAAGGATCACTAACACACAAAGAACACTAACACACAAAGAACACTAACACACAAAGAACACTAACACACAAAGAACACTAACACACAAAGAACCCTAACACACAAAGAACACTAACACACAAAGAACACTAACACACAAAGAACACTAACACACAAAGAACCCTAACACACAAAGAACCCTAACACACAAAGAACACTAACACACAAAGAACACTAACATACAAAGAACACTAACACACAAAGAACCCTAACACACAAAGAACCCTAACACACAAAGAACCCTAACACACAAAGAACACTAACACACAAAGAACACTAACACACAAGGATCACTAACATACAAAGAACACTAACACACAAAGAACACTAACACACAAAGAACACTAACACACAAAGAACACTAACACACAAAGAACACTAACACACAAAGAACACTAACACACAAAGAACACTAACACACAAAGAACCCTAACACACAAAGAACACTAACACACAAAGAACACTAACACACAAAGAACACTAACACACAAAGAACACTAACACACAAAGAACACTAACACACAAAGAACACTAACACACAAAGAACACTAACACACAAAGAACACTAACACACAAAGAACACTAACACACAAGGATCACTAACACACAAAGAACACTAACACACAAAGAACACTAACACACAAAGAACACTAACACACAAAGAACACTAACACACAAAGAACCCTAACACACAAAGAACACTAACACACAAAGAACACTAACACACAAAGAACACAAACACACAAAGAACACTAACACACAAAGAACACTAACATACAAAGAACACTAACACACAAAGAACACTAACATACAAAGAACACTAACATACAAAGAACACTAACATACAAAGAACACTAACACACAAAGAACACTAACACACAAAGAACACTAACACACAAAGAACACTAACACACAAGGAACACTAACACACAAAGAACACTAACACACAAAGAACACTAACACACAAAGAACACTAACACACAAAGAACACTAACATACAAAGAACACTAACAAAGAAGATGAACATCAGGTACTCACCATAGTGAGAATCGAAGCTGAATGAAGGAATGAAGCCAAGACTGCAGTTACCATACTCTCTGTTGACCGTGTACTGAACACCTGTACACCCAGGGTCAGCCAGGGTCAAGCAGGGTCAGCCAGGGTCAAGCAGGGTCAGCCAGGGTCAAGCAGGGTCAGCCAGGGTCAAGCAGGGTCATCCAGGGTCAAGCAGGGTCAGCCAGGGTCAAGCAGGGTCAGCCAGGGTCAAGCAGAGTCAGCCAGGGTCAAGCAGGGTCAGCCAGGGTCAAGCAGGGTCAAGCAGGGTCAGCCATGGTCAAGCAGGGTCAGCCAGGGTCAAGCAGGGTCAGCCAGGGTCAAGCAGGGTCAGCCAGGGTCAAGCAGGGTCAGCCAGGGTCAAGCAGGGTCAGCCAGGGTCAAGCAGGGTCAAGCAGGGTCAGTCAGGGTCAAGCAGGGTCAAGCAGGGTCACCCAGGGTCAAGCAGGGTCAGCCAGGGTCAAGCAGGGTCAGCCAGGGTCAAGCAGGGTCAGCCAGGGTCAAGCAGGGTCAGTCAGGGTCAGCCAGGGTCAAGAAGGGTCAGCCAGGGTCAAGCAGGGTCAGCCAGGGTCAAGCAGAGTCAGCCAGGGTCAAGCAGGGTCAGCCAGGGTCAAGCAGGGTCAGCCAGGGTCAAGCAGGGTCAGCCAGGGTCAAGCAGGGTCAGTCAGGGTCAAGCAGGGTCAGCCAGGGTCAAGCAGGGTCAGCCAGGGTCAAGCAGGGTCAGCCAGGGTCAAGCAGGGTCAGCCAGGGTCAAGCAGGGTCAGCCAGGGTCAAGCAGGGTCAGCCAGGGTCAAGCAGGGTCAGTCAGGGTCAAGCAGGGTCAGCCAGGGTCAAGCAGGGTCAGCCAGGGTCAAGCAGGGTCAGCCAGGGTCAAGCAGGGTCACGTAGAAGCCGAGAGAAGAGTAAAAGAAGAGGTATATATCAATGTGTCCAGGACAAAACTCTGGGTCTGGACTGACCCTCACTGACTTATTGAAAATTCTGGTTATAATATACAGGTAAATGTTGGAATTTATATGACATGTTGACCAAACTTAGAAGCTGTTACTTGTATACTGACAGATATACACATCTCAGTGTGTATACACTGAGACATACTCCTCTCAGTGTATATACACTGAGACATACACCTCTCAGTGTATATACACTGGGAGGCATACACCTCTCAGTGTATATACACTGGAAGACATACACCTCTCAGTGTATATACACTGGAAGACATACACCTATCAGTGTATATACACTGGAAGACATACACCTATCAGTGTATATATATGCCGTAACTCTCATTTTAATAAGATTTATTTAAAAAAAAAAATCATTGTACTCGGAAAAGATAACACATGTTAATATATATTAACATCTGTTAACACATGAAAACTGTTGTCCTTACCTGGAGTATACCTGGAGGGGGTCTCGGGGGTCTAGAGTATACCTGGAGGGGGTCTCGGTGGTCTAGAGTATGCCTGAAGGGGGTCTCGGGGGTTTAGAGTATACCTGGAGAGGATCTCGGGAGTCTAGAGTATACCTGGAGGGGGTCTCGGGGGTCTAGAGTATACCTAAATCTATCAAGGCGCTACTTAAAAGTTAGACACACCTGGTTATCTTACCTGTGTTAAGTTAGACACACCTGGTTATCTTACCTGTGTTAAGTTAGACACACCTGGTTATCTTACCTGTGTTAAGTTAGACACACCTGGTTATCTTACCTGTGTTAAAGTCATGTATGAGCTCCAGTTCATACTGGGATACAGATGAGGTGTCATCCATGGGCAGGTATGTGAGGCTCACCAGAGATAACTCGCCAGCGTAAGTCATCTGTGTAAGAGATACGCATGTTATTACGCATGTGACACACAACTCATGGAGCAGGGAGAGAATGAGCCTAGTAGCGACCAGTGAAGAGGCAGGGCCAGGAACTATGACTCGACCCCTGCAACCACAGTTAGGTGAGTACACACACACACACACACACACCTGCAACTTATCCAGGTGTTGTGTGCCATATATGTTGCCCTCTATCTCTGAGTTCTTGACGATCTCCTCTGCCAGGCTGAAGTGCCAGGGGATGTCAGGGATCTTCACGTCTGACATGACTGACACCAAGTTCTCACAGGCGAGTCCTCGGGGAGTCTGTGGGCAGGGAGTGACCAGTGAGTGTCTCGCTATAAACAACTGCACGCGGACAAACTACAAGCATACACACACATACACACACAAGAGCTGTGAATCGACCCCTGCAACCACATACAGGCAAATGAGTACACCTTTACACACCCACACCCCTTCCATCCCCACACACACACACCTCCAGAGTGCTTTGCGACGCGACGAAGGGCAGGAACTGCACGATGTTGTACTGCCAGGCCATAGAGTTATCAGTGAGACCGACATGTATCCTGACAGGAACTCTACCATCACCTTCAAGGAACCAATTGGCGAATGGCATACTCCAGGGCCTCTCTGAAACAACCACACGCGCCTATAATCACCTACTGCCAGTTATAGGACATTATTATTATTGTGGTTATCTTGAAGAAGAAGAGGTCAGCAAGTAAGGGTCATGGTTGCGTCTGGGAGTATTTAGGTTTGATCTTAGGAAAGGGAAGGTAGATTTATTTGCTGGGATCAAAACAGCCCACACACTGCCCTTGAAGGAACCCACGACGACCCCCACACAGAAGGGGTTACTGAAGTCAGATACTCGCCTGAGAAGTAGTATTTGATTACAACTTTGCCGTCTTCAGTACATGTCTGCCACTGCTCAACCTTCACTCCTTCCAAGGCCTCGTCTCCACTCACGAACTCCTGAAGTAGAGGAGGGAAGAACCCACGACGAAGGAGGAGCAGGAGGCGCATGGAACAAGAATGCGTGAACAAGAGAAAGCAATACCATAAACCAACCCACATGGATACACTCCCACAGATGAATATTGTGATTGTCTCTCACACTCAGACCCTCTTCAACACTGACGTATTGTTCAACATTAAGACACATCTGCAACAGTTGGGTATCTTTATTGTTGAAACGTTTCTCCTACACAGTGGGCTTCTTCAGTCAAATACAAAGGCAGCAGTAGAAATGAAATAAAGATGATGTAATCAGTCCAACAACCTTGGAGAAAAAGTATTTGAGGTGGTCAGTCCCTCAGCCTGGCGGCTAAGGGACTGACCACCTCTCCAAGGTGCAGATGTGTCTTAGTCTTCAATACTGAAGTACCACACACTGATGGCCTCGTCATAAGTCTGAATCGAGCGTCAGTGTGAGACTAGAGTACATACAGTACAGTACTCATCTATATTCTTGCGTCCAGGTGGGTTGATTTGTGTTCTAATTCTACCTTTATCGCACATTTTTTATAAATACTGAAAGATACATGCAGAGATAATAAGAGAGAGGCGCTACAGCAGGTGATGGAGGCCTGTGTAATGCTACTGACGGTGTTCATGTAGGAGGCGAGGCGCAGGAGGCTGGAGGGACCATAGTTGGCATCACCATGGGTAGGATCCACGTCATACCATCCCCACGGCAGGAACCCAGGCTGCTCCCTGGTCGTCAGGTCAAGCAACAGGTCAATACTACTCAAGTCTTCACACATGCTTATATTCAACATAAAGGAGGAACACTGCAGCAGGCCTACTGGCCCATATTAGGCAAATCTTTCTCAAACCCAAACCCACTAGCAAAAATACCTGCCCAACCTATTTTCAATAGTACCCAAGAAACTAGCATGCTAGTGGCTTTCTTGTATGCCAACAATATTTTATTGTATGTAAGCTACATTACTTGTATACTACTGAAAAGAATAAAATGTTTGTATTTTGTATTTGTAATGTGGAAATCCCACTCAGATCCAAAGAAATACTCGCAAATTCTTTAAAAAAAAATAGTGATATATGTAGTAGGTGAGAGAGGCACTGACCCGGAGCTGACGCAGTGGTCACCATACTGGGTATTGAACCTGCCCTGTAGTGGGTAGAAGTGATAGACGGTTGTGGAGTCGTTGTTGACCACAGAGACAGCAGCCGTGTCGCTTCGATAGTCGTGGTAGACCCTTCGCTCTCTCTCCTCCTCCACGTAGTACGTAAGGTTCTGTCAGGAAATGGCGAAAGGAGGAGGTTCTTAGGTACAGTTTCAGAGGGTTAAACAGCGAGGGGAAGCTCGGTAGGTGCGGTTCTGGGGATCAGACAAGGCGGGGAAGACAGCAGGTGCGGTTATAGGAGGCTAGACGGGGATGGCAGGTCAACAGGTCAAGTTCTGGAGGGCTAGAAGAGACAAACTCAGCAGGTGAGGTTCTGGGAGGAAAACAGAGGTCAGCTTGGGTCACTGAGGTGGTAGTGGATAATGGAAAAGAGGGAAGAAGAGCAAGTTTAGACTGAGGAAACACAGAGAGAAGCGATATTTGTTGTGTTGCTGTTATGATGCAGTCGTAGACGTCAGGTGGCAGCACCTAACCTAACCTAGACAACACCTACCCTAACCTAGACAACTCCTAACCTAACCTAAACAGCACCTAACCTAACCTTCCTCCTATCTTGTACACACCTGCTTGATACTAGTCATCTCCACCACAAGGGTGTAGGAGCCAGCCAGGGTATCCTTGTAGTCAGGTATGGAGTGGTCATCGTTCTGGTCAGGTGTTGGTGGGGTACAGGGTTCCTGCCCACCCACCCCACCCACCCACAGCACGCCCACGGCTGCCATCACCACAACCGCCCATGCAAATGATGACATCTCTCTGAAATTCAACAATGCAAAACTCATGAGGCAAGGGTGGGGTCACTCTCTCTCTCTCTCTCTCTCTCTCTCTCTCTCTCTCTCTCTCTCTCTCTCTCTCTCTCTCTCTCTCTCTCTCTCTCTCTCTCTCTCTCTCTCTCTCTCTCTCTCTCTCAAAGCTGTAATAAATAGAAGGGTGGGCGAGAGGTTCGAACTGAGGTCCATAAAGTACATTACATTTTACCCTGAAATAAAAATGTTTCTTTCCAAGATAGAGAAAGAAACATAGAGAAATTAGGTAAAAGACTGAACAAATACTCTCACTACAAGACAGGAAGTAGACCCACAGTTTGATACAGAAGTTTATTGAAGCAACAGCAACTATTTGAGGCCCAAAATTAGCAAAGAATGAGGAACATTATTGGAACACACCACCAGGGCAGACACAGCACTGGAACACACCACCAGGGCAGACACAGCACTGGAACACACAACCAGAGCAGACACAGCACTGGAACACACCACCAGGGCAGACACAGCACTGGAACACACCACCAGGGCAGACACAGCACTGGAACACACAACCAGAGCAGACACAGCACTGGAACACACCACCAGGGCAGACACAGCACTGGAACACACCACCAGGTCAGACACAGCACTGGAACACACCACCAAGGCAGACACAGCACTGGAACACACCACCAGGGCAGACACAGCACTGGAATACACCACCAGAGGCAGACACAGCACTGGAACACACCACCAGGGCAGACACAGCACTGGAACACACCACCAGGGCAGACACAGCACTGGAATACACCACCAGGGCAGACACAGCACTGGAACACACCACCAGAGCAGACACAGCACTGGAATACACCACCAAAGCAGACACAGCACTGGAATACACCACCAAGGCAGACACAGCACTGGAACACACCACCAGGGCAGACACAGCACTGGAATACACCACCAAGGCAGACACAGCACTGGAACACACCACCAGAGCAGACACAGCACTGGAATACACCACCAAGGCAGACACAGCACTGGAACACACCACCAGGGCAGACACAGCCCTGGAATACACCACCAAGGCAGACACAGCACTGGAACACACCACCAGGGCAGACACAGCACTGGAACACACCACCAAGGCAGACACAGCACTGGAATACACCACCAAGGCAGACACAGCACTGGAACACACCACCAGGGCAGACACAGCACTGGAATACACCACCAAGGCAGACACAGCACTGGAACACACCACCAGGGCAGACACAGCACTGGAATACACCACCAAAGCAGACACAGCACTGGAATACACCACCAAGGCAGACACAGCACTGGAACACACCACCAGGGCAGACACAGCCCTGGAATACACCACCAAGGCAGACACAGCACTGGAACACACCACCAGGGCAGACACAGCACTGGAATACACCACCAAGGCAGACACAGCACTGGAACACACCACCAGGGCAGACACAGCACTGGAATACACCACCAAGGCAGACACAGCACTGGAACACACCACCAGAGCAGACACAGCACTGGAACACACCACCAGGGCAGACACAGCACTGGAACACACCACCAGGGCAGACACAGCACTGGAATACACCACCAAGGCAGACACAGCACTGGAACACACCACCAGAGCAGACACAGCACTGGAATACACCACCAAGGCAGACACAGCACTGGAACACACCACCAGAGCAGACACAGCACTGGAACACACCACCAGGGCAGACACAGCACTGGAACACACCACCAGGGCAGACACAGCACTGGAACACACCACCAGGGCAGACACAGCACTGGAATACACCACCAAGGCAGACACAGCACTGGAACACACCACCAGAGCAGACACAGCACTGGAATACACCACCAAGGCAGACACAGCACTGGAACACACCACCAGAGCAGACACAGCACTGAAACACACCACCAGGGCAGACACAGCACTGGAATACACCACCAAGGCAGACACAGCACTGGAACACACCACCAGAGCAGACACAGCACTGGAACACACCACCAGGGCAGACACAGCACTGGAACACACCACCAGGGCAGACACAGCACTGGAACACACCACCAGGGCAGACACAGCACTGGAACACACCACCAGGGCAGACACAGCACTGGAACACACCACCAGGGCAGACACAGCACTGGAACACACCACCAGGGCAGACACAGCACTGGAACACACTGCCTTCCAGAGCTATCTCTAGAAACGATAACCCAAAAAAAAGCAAAATCAGTAAGATAACTCAGGAATTTTGACCATTTTTGGGTAATAATATTTCTGGCTGTACCAAGATGGGTTTCAGGGTAAGGGAGCGGGAGGGTTTCAGGGGCTGGGAGGGGGATTTCAGGGGTTAAGGGGCAGGAGGACGAGCAGTAGTGTAGATGAGCCATGATAACACAAGAGGATAATCAGTAGATGATAACACTTGTGACAGTCCTCACACAATGTAGTTAAGATAACAGCCGTGATAACCGACCCATGACAACACCAACTGCCAGGGTCTCGCCCACCAGCTGCCTCTAACGACCACCAGCTAGGTCTATAATGACCTTCAGCTAGCTATAATGACCACCAGCTGCCTCTAACGACCACCAGTTGGTCATAATGACTACCAGCTAGCTGTAACGACCACCAGCTGCCTATAATGACCACCAGCTGGCTATAATGACTACCAGCTGTCTCTACTGAGATGCAGTCATGATGTATAAGCACTCTATAGTGCTGCGTGTCATACGCAGCTGGATATTCCTGTATCACAGCTGTATAATAATAATATCTTTATTTACTACCAGTACATGTACAAGGTATACAGACCATAGCTGACGTCAGTGACATACTACTATATAGAATGCCGCTTGTTATACTGTGCATTTCCCGGAAATTAAGTCCTTGTCCCAGGATGCGACCCACACCAGTCCACTAACACCCAGGTACCCATTTTACTGATGGGTGAACATAGACAACAGGTGTAAAGAAACGCCCAATGTTTCTACCCTTGCTGGGAATCGAACACAGACCCTCGCCATGTGAAGCGAGAGCTTTAGCGATGACTGTATGATGACTGTAATGACTGTATGATGACTGTGATGACTGTATGATGATAACTGTGCTCACACAGAGTGTGGAGAGCCCATAAGTACGGTCAACTAGACTCAGTTAACACTCTTACGAACTGATCACTAACTGGCAGCGTCCCACCACAAATATAAGAGTTACCCCTTAAACCATGTACATACTCTCCTGGTACCTGCTTTCCTAGCTTTGTACCTGCTTTCCTAGCTTTGTACCTGCTTTCCTAGCTTTGTACCTGCTTTCCTAGCTTTGTACCTGCTTTCCTAGCTTTGTACCTGATTTCCTAGCTTTGTACCTGATTTCCTAACTTTGTACCTGCTTTCCTAGCTTTGTACATGCTTTCCTAGCTTTGTACCTGCTTTCCTAGCTTTGTACCTGCTTTTCTAGCTTTGTACATGGTTTCCTAGCTTTCTACCTGCTTTCCTAGCTTTGTACCTGATTTCCTAGCTTTGTACCTGCTTTTCTAGCTTTGTACCTGATTTCCTAGCTTTGTACCTGCTTTCCTAACTTTGTACCTGCTTTTCTAGCTTTGTACATTGTTTCCTAGCTTTCTACCTGCTTTCCTAGCTTTGTACCTGATTTCCTAGCTTTGTACCTGCTTTCCTAGCTTTGTACCTGATTTCCTAGCTTTGTACCTGCTTTCCTAACTTTGTACCTGCTTTTCTAGCTTTGTACATTGTTTCCTAGCTTTCTACCTGCTTTCCTAGCTTTGTACCTGATTTCCTAACTATGTACCTGCTTTCCTACCTTTGTACCTGCTTTCTTAACTTTGTACATGTTTTTATAGCTTTGTACCTGCTTTCCTAGCTTTGTATCAGCTTTCCTAGCTTTGTACCTGCTTTCCTAACCTTGCACCTATTTTCCTAACTTCGCACCTACTTCCCTAAACAATTAGCTGTTCCATTCCTGTTTGATGGCACTTCCTTCGGTGGCCGAGGGAGAGTGCCACTAGTGGACACACCTGCAGACGCTGTTCACTGCCGGAAAGTGCCCGAGGGGGGATATAGGGAAGGGAAGTGGCAGCTGGGCAGTGACTTACCAGCTCGGCAGTGCACACACTGGTTGACTGATGCTGTGTTGTGGTGGTAGTGGTTGTTGTGGTGGTTGGAGGGGAGGGGAGGAGGGGGGGGCTGGGGGGGAGGTGGAAAGTGGGTGTCAGTCACAGTAACAAAAGCTTTCGTAATCTCAGCTGACCGCAGATACCAGGGTATCAGTCTGTGGGCGCCAGGTTGTTCACACCGAGTTGTTCCACCAGGCTGTTCCACTGGGTTGTTCACACCAGGTTGTTCCACCAGGTTGTTCCACCAGGTTGTTCACACCAGGTTGTTCCACCAGGTTGTTCCACAAGGTTGTTCCACCAGGTTGTTCACACCAGGTTGTTCACACCAGGTTGTTCACACCAGGTTGTTCACATCAGGTTGTTCACACCAGTTTGTTCACATCAGGTTGTTCACACCAGGTTGTTCACACCAGGTTGTTCACATCAGGTTGTTCCACCAGGTTGTTCACACCAGGTTGTTCCACCAGGTTGTTCACACCAGGTTGTTAACATCAGGTTGTTCACACCAGGTTTTTCCACCAGGTTGTTCACACCAGGTTGTTCACACCAGGTTGTTCCACCAGGTTGTTCACACCAGGTTGTTGACACCAGGTTGTTCCACCAGGTTGTTCACACCAGGTTGTTCACACCAGGTTGTTCACACCAGGTTGTTCACACCAGGTTGTTCACACCAGGTTGTTCCACCAGGTTGTTCACACCAGGTTGTTCACACCAGGTTGTTCACACCAGGTTGTTCCACCAGGTTGTTCACACCAGGTTGTTCACACCAGGTTGTTCCACCAGGTTGTTCACACCAGGTTGTTCCACCAGGTTGTTCACACCAGGTTGTTGACACCAGGTTGTTCCACCAGGTTGTTCACACTAGGTTGTTCCACCAGGTTGTTCACACCAGGTTGTTGACACCAGGTTGTTCCACCAGGTTGTTCACACCAGGTTTTTCCACCAGGTTGTTCACACCAGGTTGTTCACACCAGGTTGTTCCACCAGGTTGTTTACACCAGGTTGTTCACACCAGGTTGTTCACACCAGGTTGTTCACACCAGGTTGTTCACACCAGGTTGTTCACACCAGGTTGTTCACACCAGGTTGTTCACATCAGGTTGTTCACACCAGGTTGTTCACATCAGGTTATTCACATCAGGTTATTCACATCAGGTTGTTCCACCAGGCTGATCCACCAGGTTGTTCCACCAGGTTGTTCACACCAGGTTGTTCACACCAGGTTGTTCCACCAGGTTGTTCACACCAGGTTGTTCACACCAGGTTGTTCCACCAGGTTGTTTACACAAGATTGTTTACACCAGGTTGTTCACACCAGGTTATTCACACCAGGTTGTTCCACCAGGTTGTTCACACCAGGTTGTTCACCCCAGGTCGTTCCACCAGGTTGTTTACACCAGGTTGTTCACACAAGGTTGTTCACACCAGGTTGTTCCACCAGGTTGTTCACACCAGGTTGTTCACACCAGGTTGTTCACACCAGGTTGTTCACACCAGGTTGTTCCACCAGGTTGTTTACACCAGGTTGTTCACACCAGGTTGTTCACACCAGGTTGTTCACACCAGGTTGTTCACACCAGGTTGTTCACACCAGGTTGTTCACATCAGGTTGTTCCACCAGGCTGTTCCACCAGGTTGTTCCACCAGGTTGCTCCACCAGGTTGTTCACACCAGTTTGTTCACACCAGGTTGTTCACACCAGGTTGTTCACACCAGGTTGTTCACACCAGGTTGTTCCACCAGGCTGTTCCACCAGGTTGTTTCACCAGGTTGTTCACACCAGGTTGTTCACACCGGGTTGTTCACACCAGGTTGTTCCACCAGGTTGTTTACACCAGGTTGTTCACACCAGGTTGTTCACACCAGGTTATTCACACCAGGTTGTTCACACCAGGCTGTTCCACCAGTTTGTTCCACCAGGCTGTTCACACCAGGTTGTTCCACAAGGTTGTTCACACCAAGTTGTTCACATCAGGTTGTTCACACCAGGTTGTTCCACCAGGTTGTTTACACCAGGTTGTTCACATCAGGTTGTTCACACCAGGTTGTTCCACCAGGTTGTTCACACCAGGTTGTTCACATCAGGTTGTTCACATCAGGTTGTTCCACCAGGTTGTTTACACCAGGTTGTTCACAAAAGGTTGTTCTCACCAGATTGTTCACACCAGGTTGTTCACACCATGTTGTTCACACCAGGTTGTTCACACCAGGTTGTTCACACCAGGTTGTTCACAAAAGGTTGTTCACACCAGGTTGTTCACAAAAGGTTGTTCACACCAGGTTGTTCACACCATGTTGTTCACACCAGGTTGTTCACAAAAGGTTGTTCACACTAGGTTGTTCACACCAGGTTGTTCACACCAAGTTGTTCACACCAGGTTGTTCACACCAGGTTGTTCACACCAGGTTGTTCACACCAGGTTGTTCCACCAGGTTGTTGTGGTGCGGTGTTTTGGTTGCTAGAATAATGTGACGTGGACAGGTCCTGTGTCACGTCACATGACGTGACACAGGACCTGTCCACCTGCCCACTTACCCCTCCCCCCAGTAAACGACGAAAGCAACAATAAAGCAGGATAGTCTGTCATCACACACACAGGAGCGGTGACTCGACCCCCGCACCATCGTACAGGAGGGTACATGAGGGGCACAAGTTAGATTGTAAGCAACTTCGAACCATAATTACATTTTGAGACAGTCAGGTCCCCCTGAACCTAATTTCAGGGTACCTACCTCTCTCACTCTCTCTATTTCCCTGCCTGCCTGCCTCTCTGCCTGCCAGCCTGCCTGCCAACCTGCCTGCCTCTCTGCCTGCCAGCCTGCCTGCCAACCTGTCTGCCTCTCTGCCTGCCAGCCTGCCTGCCAACCTGCCTGCCTCTCTGCCTGCTAGCCTGCCTGCCAACCTGTCTGCCTCTCTGCCTGCCTGTCTACCTGCCTGCCAGCCAACCTGCCTGTCTGCCTGCCAGCCTGCCTGCCAACCTGCCTGCCAGCCTGCCTGCCTGCCTGCCAACCTGCCTGCCAGCCTGCCTGCCTGCCTGCCAGCCTGCCTGCCTGCCTGCCAACCTGCCTGCCAGCCTGCCTCCCTGCCTGCCAACCTGCCTGCCAGCCTGCCTGCCAGCCTGCCTGCCTGCCTGCCAACCTGCCTGCCAGCCTGCCTGCCTGCCTGTCTGCCTGCCAACCTGCCTGCCAACCTGCCTGCCAGCCTGCCTGCCAGCCTGCCTGCCAGCCTGCCAGCCTGCCTGCCTGCCAACCTGCCTGCCAGCCTGCCTGCCTGCCTGCCAGCCTGCCTGCCTGCCTGCCAACCTGCCTGCCAGCCTGCCTGCCTGCCTGTCTGCCTGCCAACCTGCCTGCCAACCTGCCTGCCAGCCTGCCTGCCTGCCTGCCAGCCAGCCTGCCTGCCTGCCAACCTGCCAGCCTGCCTGCCAGCCTGCCTGCCAGCCTGCCAGCCAGCCTGCCTGCCAGCCTGCCAGCCTGCCAGCCTGCCTGACAATACGTACAGAGGAGAAGAGAGAGAACAAAGGTACACTTGTAAGAGAAGTGTTGTGTGGTGGAGTGTTACTGAGTGTACTACACTGTTGTGGCAGGCAGCGGGGCAGGCAGCGGGCAGGCAGCGTGGCAGGCAGCGTGGCAGGCAGCGGGGCAGGCAGCGTGGCAGGCAGCGGGGCAGGCAGCGGGGCAGGCAGCGGGGCAGGCAGCGTGGCAGGCAGCGGGGCAGGCAGCGTGGCAGGCAGCGGGGCAGGCAGCGGGGCAGGCAGCGGGGCAGGCAGCGGGGCAGGCAGCGTGGCAGGCAGCGGGGCAGGCAGCGGGGCAGGCAGCGTGGCAGGCAGCGTGGCAGGCAGCGGGGCAGGCAGCGTGGCAGGCAGCGGGGCAGGCAGCGGGGCAGGCAGCGTGGCAGGCAGCGGGGCAGGCAGCGTGGCAGGCAGCGTGGCAGGCAGCGTGGCAGGCAGCGGGCAGGCAGCGGGCAGGCAGCGGGGCAGGCAGCGGGGCAGGCAGCGGGGCAGGCAGCGGGCAGGCAGCGTGGCAGGCAGCGTGGCAGGCAGCGGGGCAGGCAGCGGGGCAGGCAGCGGTGGCAGGCAGCGTGGCAGGCAGCGGGCAGGCAGCGGGGCAGGCAGCGGGGCAGGCAGCGGGGCAGGCAGCGGGCAGGCAGCGTGGCAGGCAGCGGGGCAGGCAGCGTGGCAGGCAGCGTGGCAGGCAGCGGGCAGGCACGGGCAGGCACGTGGCAGGCAGCGGGCAGGCAGCGGGGCAGGCAGCGGGGCAGGCAG
The DNA here is from genome assembly GCA_009830355.1 of Cherax destructor. Classification (NCBI taxonomy): domain Eukaryota; kingdom Metazoa; phylum Arthropoda; class Malacostraca; order Decapoda; family Parastacidae; genus Cherax; species Cherax destructor. The sequence continues at coordinate 9,618 of WNWK01004518.1, read as the reverse complement.
CGGGGCAGGCAGCGTGGCAGGCAGCGGGGCAGGCAGCGGGGCAGGCAGCGTGGCAGGCAGGCAGGCAGGGAGAGAGGCAGGCAGGCAGGGAGAGAGGCAGGCGGGCAGGGAGAGAGGCAGGCAGGGAGAGAGGCAGGCAGGGAGAGAGGCAGGCGGGCAGGGAGAGAGAGAGGCAGGCAGAGAGAGAGGCAGGCAGGGAGAGAGGCAGGCGGGCAGGGAGAGAGAGAGGCAGGCAGGGAGAGAGGCTGGCGGGCAGGGAGAGAGGCAGGCAGGCAGGGAGAGAGGCAGGCGGGCAGGGAGAGAGAGAGGCAGGCAGGGAGAGAGGCTGGCAGGCAGGGAGAGAGGCAGGCGGGCAGGGAGAGAGAGAGGCAGGCAGGGAGAGAGAGAGGCAGGCAGGGAGAGAGGGGCAGGCAGGGAGAGGCTGGCAGGCAGGGAGAGAGGCTGGCAGGCAGGGAGAGAGAGAGGCAGGCAGGGAGAGAGAGAGGCAGGCAGGGAGAGAGAGAGGCAGGCAGGGAGAGAGGCTGGCAGGCAGGGAGAGAGGCTGGCAGGCAGGGAGAGAGGCAGGCGGGCAGGGAGAGAGAGAGGCAGGTAGGGAGGAAGGAGAGCCTTCATAAGAACATAAGAAAGAAGGAGCACTGCAGCAGGCCTACTGGCCCATGCTAGGCAGGTCCAACTCACCCACCCACACACCAGCACTGCACTATGTTATAGGTCTACTTGGAGTCTACCTGGAGGGCATTCAGGGGATCGACGTCCCCGCGGCCCGGTCTATGACCAGGCCTCCCGGTGGATCAGGGCCTGATCAACGAGGCTGTTACTGCTGGCTGCACGTATTCCAACGTACGAACCACAGCCCGGCTGATCTGGCATTGACTTTAGGTATCTGTCCAGCTCCCTTTTGAAGGCAACCAGAGGTCTACTGGTAATGCCCCTTATGGCTGGTGGGAGGCTGTTGAACAGTCTTGGGCCCCGGACACTTATTGTGTTTTCTCTTAGTGTACCAGTGGCGCCCCTACTTTTCACTGGGGGTACGTTGCACCGTCTGCCAAGTCTTTTGCTTTCGTATGGAGTGATTCTGTGTGCATATTAGGGACCAGTCCCTCCAGAATCTTCCAGGTGTAGATTATGATATATCTCTCTCGCCTGCGCTCCAGTGAATATGTCTAGTGCTTCCAGGCGTTCCCAGTAGTTAAGGTGTTTGATGGAACTTATATGTGCAGTAAAGGTTCTCTGTACATTCTCTAGATCTGCAATTTCACCTGCCTTGAATGGGGATGTTAATGTACAGCAGTATTCTAGCCTAGAGAGAACAAGTGATTTAAAAAGGATCATCATTGGCTTGGCATCTCTTGTCTTGAATGTTCTCATTATCCATCCTATCAGTTTCCTCGCAGATGTGATAGTGGCATTGTTGTGGTCCTTGAAGGTGAGGTCTTCGGACATTACCACACCCAGGTCCTTCACATTACTTTTCCGCTCTATTGTGTGATTGGAGTTTGTAATATACTCAGTCCTAGCTATTATTTCCTCCAGTTTTCCATAACGGAGTAGTTGGAATTTGTCTTCATTGAACATCATATTGTTCTCTGTTGCCTATTGGAAAACTTGGTTTATATCTTCTTGGAGATTTGCCGTGTCCTCAATGGATGACACTCATGCAGATCCTAGTATCATCTGCAAAGGATGATACAGTGCTGTGGTTTACATCTCTGTCTATGTCTGATATGAGAATGAGGAACAGGATAGGTATGAGTACTGTGCCTTGTGGGACAGAGCTCTTCACTATGGCAGCATCCGATTTAACTCTGTTTACCACTACTCTTTGTGTTCGATTGGTTAGGAAGTTGAAGATCCATCTGCCTACTTTGCCAGTTATCCCTTTAGCACGCATTTTGTGTGCTATTACACCGTGATCGCACTTGTCAAAGGCTTTTGCAAAATCTGTGTATACTACATCTGCATTCTGCTTGTTTTCCAGAGCATCTAAGACCATATTATAGTGTTGCATATGTGTCTAATTTACCATATCATAGTGGTCTAGCAGTTGCGAGAGGCAGGAGCGACCTGCTCTAAAACCATGTTGTCCTGGGTTGTGCAATTTTTGGGAGTCCAAGTGGTTTGTTATCCTGCTTCTTAGAACTCTTTCAAAGATTTTTATGATATGGGACGTTAAAGCTATTGGTCTATAGTTCGTAGCTATTGTTTTGCTGCCACCTTTATGGAGTGGGGCTATATGTGTCTAGGCTCCTTCATTAGGTGGTAATAACTCCTCCCTAACTCAGTGGTCAGACTGGTAAGTTACCATGACAACAACTGTGACACAGTTGTTGGTACAAGTTCCTCCACTGACATGACCTGCTCCAACTAGTGGGCCCCTGCCCACTTGTGATGCTGCCTCTACCTGCTTCACCTCACCTGTCTCCAGTATAAAAGCCCCGTTTCCGTCCATATGTTGTACTTTTATCGAGGCTGAGGGACTGATTACCTCCAAGCTCCCGGTGCACACCTTCCTCAGTCATTCACACATATCCTATCCTTCTACTTGTCGATGCCTTCACGTCATTATTGTTAATAATATCCAGTATTAAGATGCTCTTAGGGACAGCAGGTGTAAGGTGACTAACACCCAGGTACCTACTTACTGCTAGGTTAACAGGTGTAAGATGACATGCCCAACGTTTCGCCCGTGCCGGGGATCGATCCCAGGTCCCTCAGTGTATTAATTCATCTCCGGGATAATACATTTTTCAACCAAGAAATCCATCCCTTTTTTACAGCCATTTTGACTGTATTTTAATTGCAGTTGTTACAGTTGTTAAATGAACCGTAACAATTGTTCGTATGATGTCACTTGTTTCACATTTTGGCTCAGACTCGACGCTTATTTCTGGCTCTGGCTTCGGCTGAGATTTATCACCAATCTTATTATCGAAAATGCTAGTTAAAGTTTTTTCGACTTGGCTTTTTCTAAATAAAAAAGAAAGATTTCTATTACGAAAATGGAGATAAAAGCTAGTGAGGAATGGAATTATGGTTTTGCGAGGTTGAGTGAAGGTTACGGAGGCGGCCTCACAGGCGGGAGAGACAAGTGAACATCACACTTGAAGGACCGTTATATTAGAGTGAATTTTCACGTACGCTAGGCCTATCATGCCTCAGTAGCGGTACTCTCTCATGCATGGACTGTATATCTCGACCCTCCAGCCTCCCTGGAGATTATACTCTGATATTTGACGGGGAAAACGATCAAATAAGAGTGAAGCAGCGCCTAGCCTGAGCCAATGTTAATGGCCGCCCAGACACAGTAAACAAGAGTTATCTCTCCAGTCCTTGACATTATTATTAAGTTACTGTTGTTGTTGTTGCCGGGAAGACTCACCTGTGTCCTCACACATGACGCCAGATGTGTCATGGAACTCAGTGATACACACACCTGCTCACAACCAGAAGAAATGCGTTCGATTCCTGGGTCAGGAGGAAGAGCGAGAACTATTCTGGTCTGCTGGTCCATGCTAGGCTGGTCTACTGGTCCATGCTAGGCTGGTCTACTGGTCCATGCTAGGCTGGTCTACTGGTCCATGCTAGGCTGGTCTACTGGTCCATGCTAGGCTGGTCTACTGGTCCATGCTAGGCTGGTCTACTGGTCCATGCTAGGCTGGTCTACTGGTCCATGCTAGGCTGGTCTACTGGTCCATGCTAGGCTGGTCTACTGGTCCATGCTAGGCTGGTCTACTGGTCCATGCTAGGCTGGTCTACTGGTCCATGCTAGGCTGGTCTACTGGTCCATGCTAGGCTGGTCTACTGGTCCATGCTAGGCTGGTCTACTGGTCCATGCTAGGCTGGTCTACTGGTCCATGCTAGGCTGGTCTACTGGTCCATGCTAGGCTGGTCTACTGGTCCATGCTAGGCTGGTCTACTGGTCCATGCTAGGCTGGTCTACTGGTCCATGCTAGGCTGGTCTACTGGTCCATGCTAGGCTGGTCTACTGGTCCATGCTAGGCTGGTCTACTGGTCCATGCTAGGCTGGTCTACTGGTCCATGCTAGGCTGGTCTACTGGTCCATGCTAGGCTGGTCTACTGGTCCATGCTAGGCTGGTCTACTGGTCCATGCTAGGCTGGTCTACTGGTCCATGCTAGGCTGGTCTACTGGTCCATGCTAGGCTGGTCTACTGGTCCATGCTAGGCTGGTCTACTGGTCCATGCTAGGCTGGTCTACTGGTCCATGCTAGGCTGGTCTACTGGTCCATGCTAGGCTGGTCTACTGGTCCATGCTAGGCTGGTCTACTGGTCCATGCTAGGCTGGTCTACTGGTCCATGCTAGGCTGGTCTACTGGTCCATGCTAGGCTGGTCTACTGGTCCATGCTAGGCTGGTCTACTGGTCCATGCTAGGCTGGTCTACTGGTCCATGCTAGGCTGGTCTACTGGTCCATGCTAGGCTGGTCTACTGGTCCATGCTAGGCTGGTCTACTGGTCCATGCTAGGCTGGTCTACTGGTCCATGCTAGGCTGGTCTACTGGTCCATGCTAGGCTGGTCTACTGGTCCATGCTAGGCTGGTCTACTGGTCCATGCTAGGCTGGTCTACTGGTCCATGCTAGGCTGGTCTACTGGTCCATGCTAGGCTGGTCTACTGGTCCATGCTAGGCTGGTCTACTGGTCCATGCTAGGCTGGTCTACTGGTCCATGCTAGGCTGGTCTACTGGTCCATGCTAGGCTGGTCTACTGGTCCATGCTAGGCTGGTCTACTGGTCCATGCTAGGCTGGTCTACTGGTCCATGCTAGGCTGGTCTACTGGTCCATGCTAGGCTGGTCTACTGGTCCATGCTAGGCTGGTCTACTGGTCCATGCTAGGCTGGTCTACTGGTCCATGCTAGGCTGGTCTACTGGTCCATGCTAGGCTGGTCTACTGGTCCATGCTAGGCTGGTCTACTGGTCCATGCTAGGCTGGTCTACTGGTCCATGCTAGGCTGGTCTACTGGTCCATGCTAGGCTGGTCTACTGGTCCATGCTAGGCTGGTCTACTGGTCCATGCTAGGCTGGTCTACTGGTCCATGCTAGGCTGGTCTACTGGTCCATGCTAGGCTGGTCTACTGGTCCATGCTAGGCTGGTCTACTGGTCCATGCTAGGCTGGTCTACTGGTCCATGCTAGGCTGGTCTACTGGTCCATGCTAGGCTGGTCTACTGGTCCATGCTAGGCTGGTCTACTGGTCCATGCTAGGCTGGTCTACTGGTCCATGCTAGGCTGGTCTACTGGTCCATGCTAGGCTGGTCTACTGGTCCATGCTAGGCTGGTCTACTGGTCCATGCTAGGCTGGTCTACTGGTCCATGCTAGGCTGGTCTACTGGTCCATGCTAGGCTGGTCTACTGGTCCATGCTAGGCTGGTCTACTGGTCCATGCTAGGCTGGTCTACTGGTCCATGCTAGGCTGGTCTACTGGTCCATGCTAGGCTGGTCTACTGGTCCATGCTAGGCTGGTCTACTGGTCCATGCTAGGCTGGTCTACTGGTCCATGTAGGCTGGTCTACTGGTCCATGCTAGGCTGGTCTACTGGTCCATGCTAGGCTGGTCTACTGGTCCATGCTAGGCTGGTCTACTGGTCCATGCTAGGCTGGTCTACTGGTCCATGCTGGGTTTCGGGCCCATGGGCTGGTCTACTGGTCCATGCTAGGCTGGTCTACTGGTCCATGCTAGGCTGGTCTACTGGTCCATGCTAGGCTGGTCTACTGGTCCATGCTAGGCTGGTCTACTGGTCCATGCTAGGCTGGTCTACTGGTCCATGCTAGGCTGGTCTACTGGTCCATGCTAGGCTGGTCTACTGGTCCATGCTAGGCTGGTCTACTGGTCCATGCTAGGCTGGTCTACTGGTCCATGCTAGGCTGGTCTACTGGTCCAAATATATGAAGCTGAATTGGGTTTTTTTACGTATTATTGTTCTAGACTGCTGACAGTCCAAGATGTAATTCCTCTCGCAGTAGGAATATGACTTCGATAGTTCATCAGTTCTATCGTGCATCTGAAGACCAATGCGAGATGGAATCCACATGTGTACTCTGACTCCACTGTCCACAGTACTACCATGCCTGTGTCTGGCCCCTGACACCAGCACGACACAGTACTACCATGCCTGTGTCTGGCCTCTGACACCAGCACGACACAGTACTACCATGCCTATGTCTGGCCTTTGACGCCAGCACGACACAGTACTACCATGCCTGTGTCTGGCCTCTGATAAGCATGACACATTATTACCATGCCTGTGTCTGGTCTGACACCAGCACGACACAGTAGTACCATGCCTGTGTCTGGCTTCTGACACAAGTATGGCACAACACTACCATAGCTGTGTCTGGCTTCTGACACAAGTATGGCACAACACTACCATAGCTGTGTCTGGCTTCTGACAAGTATGACACAGTACTACCATACCTAAGTCTGGCCGCTGACATAAGTATGACACAATACTACCATAGCCCCGCCTGGGTCCCGAAACCAGCAAGACACAATACTAACATACTTGTGTCTGGCCTCTGACAACTGATAAGAGTCAGTACAATTACATGGACGCATCTGAGTGCGAGGAGTATGACTAACAGTTCTGTTTGAAGAAGAGACACCCAGTTATCGATGTCTGCTCAAATTTCTTTATGGCTCAGTTGGCAACGCACTCGCCTCACACACTTGAGTGTCCTTAGTTCAATCCCCGGCACGGGTGTAAACGTTGGTCATGTTTCCTTACACCTGTTGGCCCTGTTCACCTAGCAGTAAGTAGGTACCTAGGTGTTAGTCTACTGGTGTGGGTGACATCTTGGGGGACAAGATTAAAGAACCCCAATGGAAATAAGACAGTCAGTCCTCGATGACGCCCTGACTTTCTTGGGTTATCCTGGGTGGCTAACCCTCCCTACCCAGGGTTAAAAATCCAAGAAATCTTATCACTACCAGCTGCACCAGAGGATTGGTGAACAGAATCATAAACATACACAATTTGTGAAAGGGTGTGGTGTGTGTGTAAGCCAGCGGTACAGCTGAAGGCATCCTGCGTGGCTGATTCAAAGAGAAGTATTGCTTGTGATTTAAGAATTGTTTTTTTTTTTTTTTGGGGGGGGAGAGTGGGGGATAGTGGTTTGGAATTGGATAACTTTCCGCGGATAGATCATGTATGTAGTTCACGCAGAGGTCGCTACCAGTTATTGTGATGCATCTGTTTAAGACTTCAACTCCATGGAGCTGAACTCTTCTCCAGGCTGAGGGACTGACCAACTCAAACAGTTTTTCTTCAAGGTTTATGGACTGATTACATCTTTATTTCACTACTTCTGCTGCCGCTCCCTCTGTTTGACTGAAGAAGCCTACTGTGTACGCGAAACGTTTCATTAATAAACATAAAAAATGATTGCACATGTGTCTTAATCTTCCTTCACAGTGTTAGCAGTTGTAGGAGAACGACGACATCCTAGGATGATCCTTGTGGCTTCTCTCTACAAGTTCTCCAGACTAGACATGTGACATCGTCTGCCAGTGAGCTCATGTCAACAAAATACGTACATCGTTGACCTGACTAGCTTGTGCTACTAGGTCATATGCCGTGCTCCTTCCTTAAGTGAATGTGACCTGACCTGACTAGATTGGGGCATTGGCTTATGCCGGTAGGAGACTTGGACTTGCCTCGCATGGGCCATTAGGCCTGCTGCAGTGTTCCTTCTTTCTTATGTAACTCCAAACCCGAGATGAAGACCTGTGACACTTCTGAGGTGACTTGGTCACCTCTGAGGTGAACAAGTCATCTCTGAGGTGACCAAATCACCTCAGTGTTTCCGATACTGCAATCACAAGTACACAATCACTCTCTCCCTCCCTCCCTTCCCCCTCCCTGCTACAGGGTGTCAACAAGGGCCTTCATTCACTACAGACACTGAGGTGGATAAGCTTTCATTCATTTCATTTACAACCTTCCTTCTCTCTCTCTTGCTTTCATATTTCTTTCCTCTCTTTATGAAAAGTAGATAAACACACAAGGGGAGAGAGAGAATGAGGGTACTAATATATTTAAATTAGGAGAGTGTAAGGCAAGAGAAAAGAGAGGATATGAGAGAATAGGACAATAGGGAAAGGAAAAGAATGCAGGGATAGAGAGAGAGAGATGAATATAGATGGAAATGGGAAGGTTGGGGAGAGGGCGAAGAGAAAGAAAGAAATGAGAGAGAAAGGAGAAATAAAGAAAGGAAAAAATAGAAGATGTGGAAAAGAGAGGGAGGAAGATGAGGGTGGAATGGAAGAGGGGGAGAGAAGGGAGAATGAGAGGGTAGAGTGGGCTGCACCAGACCACTCACTGTGTGTACCTTCCCTTTAAACTTAGTGACGTCACACACACACACACATCAGTGAAGAGGCGGGGCCAGGAGCTGTGAATCGACCCTTGCAAGCACAATTAGATGAGTACACACGTGCTAGGGTGCTGCCCAGGCTGTAAGATACAACATCCAGGGCTGAGGAACTGACTTCCCCAAACTCCTTCTGACGGCCACCACTCTTCTTTGTACGGGACTGATGAAGCCTCTGTCTGGGCGAAACGTTTCCAGGTGTCGCACATGTGTCTAATTTATCATGATAGTTACAATAGATGTGAAGGTGCCAGGGAATAATAAGGTGAGTCACAGACATAACTTACGTGAGTCACACTTCAAGATTACTACCATAGTGTGCTTACCTGTGTGTGGTTGCAGGGGTCGATTCGCAGCTCCTGGTCCTGAGTGTGTCCCCCAAACTTAGATAGGGACCAAGGGAGACTACTATGGGAGGAAATTGTTAAGGCCACAATGCACGATAACGTAGTTATTCTGGGTGACTTCAACTTTAGTCAAATTGATTGGAATTTTTTGACTGGGAATTTAGAATCTAACGACTTCTTAGATGTAGTTCAAGATTGTTTTGAAGCAGTTTGTGACAGAACCTACAAGGGAAATAACCTGCTTGACTTAGTTCTGGCAAACAAGGAAACCCTTGTTAATAATTTAGAAATTACAGAGGAACTCGGCGCAAGCGACCACAAATCAATTACCTTTGGCATTGAATAGAAGTTTCATAGTACGAATAACTCAGTAACGGTCCCAGATTTTCGCTTAGCAGATTACAATGGACTTAGAGAACACTTATCATCTGTGGACTGGGGTAATGAAGATAGCTATCAATATGACAGTTTTCTGAACACTATACATGCTGCCCAAATAACATTTATCCCATATAAAGAAATTAGATCGAATAGAAATGACCCAAAATGGATGAATAATAGGCTCAAATATCTTTTAGGGCAGAAGAAAGGAGTTTATAGGCGTATCAAAAGAGGTGAGGGTCATCTTATGAGTCAGTATATTGACATTAAGAGGACGTTAAAAGGGGATAAGAAAAGCTAAACGGGACTACGAAATTAAAGTTGCTAGGGATTCGAAAACTAACCCAAAAAGTTTTTTTAGGTGTATAGAACAAAAGTTAGAGATAAGATAGGTCCCTTAAAAATAATTATGGGTATCTTACTGACAAAGAGAATGAAATGTGCTCTATTTTTAATAATTATTTTCTCTCGGTTTTCACTCAGGAAGACATTAATAATATCCCAAGAA